>JASAOP010002807.1:0-111760 GCA_030849055.1 Crithidia thermophila
CGGGTTCGCGGCCTTGCTTTCAGCGACCATTTTCGTAGATTTTCCGTCTCAACGAACTTTGCGAGGGGATACGTAAAGATTATGCGATAAGCGTGAATGCGCAGAAGAAAGACAGGGGGAAGAAAGGGAAGGAGAGGGAGAGAAAAAGAGCGAGAAGAGTGGACAGAATGAACTATTCAATAGCGCTGCTCGAATGACAGTAAAAATAACTAAACGCAGTATCAAACAGTCGGTGACTGCGCTGCAATACTTTTTCAAAAACAAGGGTGAGGGAGAGAGAAAAAGTGCGTTAGCGCGGCTCTTGTAAAGTGTAACATTTAATTTCTGATGAGCAGATACAGACGCGGATACGCCTCGATGAAGAACGATGAAACAAACGCAAACAAACAAAAAAAAAAGAAAGGAAGGACAATTCCTCACTGGGGTACACACACACACACATGCACTAGTCCCAACGACTCGGCTGCACTGTAAACTCTACGACGGTGACGACAGGTGAGAAGGTTACTTTCTTTGCTTTTTTCCGCACCTGCACTTTCTCGGGGCGGGACGGCTCCGCGCACCAGTACGTGCCTCGCCGTTGCTTGCACGCGTAAATGGAGCATCGCGCCTTCCGGTGCTTTCGGCGGGACGAGCGCGGCGCATGCGGCGGCTCCTCTGCTGCGCGCAGGATGTTGTCCCACAGCACAAAAATAGGGCTTTCGCTGCTCATTGCTACAATCGAGAAAAACTACACAAAAACCACAGCGTAAATTACGATCTCTGTGCTAGGTGAAATTCAAAGAGATTTTTTTTTTTGTATCGATGGTTGAAAATACAAGGACGATGAGGAAAAGAGAGAGAGAGAAGGCGGAGGAAGCGGAAACAGCAGTATCTGAAAGTGTTTGTTTGAAAAAAAAGCGCACAAAAAACCCATTTTTTTTTGCTATCCGTGGCATGCTCGCATCGTGAAGCGCGGTGTAAAAGAGATGTGGGCTGTTTTGCTAGAGCGGCAATCACAAAATATTTTCGTTCGCCATGCAAAAGATGTTTTTTTTTTTTCGAGTTAGATAAGATTCAACAGAGAACTACACAACACACTGTGAAGATGAGGAGAAAAGGAGCAGGTGAGTCAGTGCGGCAAACTTAACAAGCTGCTACTTCAGTCCAAAACAAGAAAAGAGAGAAATCATCGGCAACAAAAAAGCACACACAAGCAGACAGGAATGGAAAAAAAAAAAAGCGGTTGAGCAAACGGTGATCAAAACTGCACGAACGTTTACGGCTGCGTTGCATTGAGCAGCTCACGTGGCAGAAAACGGAATCGAGAAGCCCAGTACAGTTTGTCGTTGTACAACTGCGGGTCAGCAGCAGCATCGACGTACTGGTACGTCAGCTCCTCCCCGCCATCAATTTGCCGCGTGGCGCGCACCACGACGGCGAACGCGTACTCCCTGAAGGAGTCATTCATCACATTCATGCGGCTGTGGCGGTGCAGCAGCGGGCCCAGGCGGTGCGTCGACTCGGCGTAGATGGCGACGTTGGGCGGGCAGCTGTCGTGGTTGATGAGGTCCGCCACCGGCACCAGCGCCGGCCCCCCGAACACCTTCTCACTGCCCGGCACGTCGAGGCAGCGGCTGGCGCACAGGCGGTGCGCGCGGCGGAGGTCCGCCAGCGACACGGCCAGACCGCAACGGCGCAGGTCCGCGTGCATCTGCGCCACCACCGCGCTGTTCAGCTCGTCGATGGTGTTCAGTTTCTCGAGAAGGGCGGTGCCGAGCGCTGCCTCCGTCGCTGCTGCGCTGGACTCCTCGAGGTCGATGACGCGCAAATAGTGCTCGAGCGGGCTTCTCGGCAGCATCGCCAGCGCCGTGAAGGCGGTTGTCAGCGCCCCTTCCTTCGGGTACTCGACACGCACGCCGTTTTCCTCCAGCGCGTAGGTGCTGAGCGCTGCGCCGAGTTGGCTGCCCCACGGGGAGGCCAGGGCCATGATGGGCGACGTGCACGCCAAATACGGCACAACGGCGAGAATTTCGCCATCGTCGATCTGCTCCGGAGCCTTGCACGCCAGTCCGAGGCACCCTTTGCTCTCAATGCGCCGACGCTCGATGGAGGGCGCGAGGAGGATGTTCAAACGCGTACATACCTGCTTCCACATCGGCTCCGCCTTCAGCGTACGCGCCGGCGTTGAACGTAGAGGCGAAAGGGAGAAAAGTAAACTTTGTGCGATACACGAACCAGTAGAGATAAGAGAGCGGAGGGGAAAAGTGAAACTTTGTGAAACAAAAGCAAAGACAGATTCGCCCTTCACAACAAAAAAGCTACTTTTTTTCTTCTCTGCAACCTTCTGAGCAACGTGCTCTGTTGCTTGATGTTATTGCAGTTGTTGATCAAGCAGTATGCCGGAAGTGGGAGAAAAGAAAGCGACGAGTGCAACTGAAAAGAGGCAGCGCATTTTTTTTCTTTTTGAAGTGCGCAACTGGGGACAGAAGAAAAGCAACAAAAGAAGAAAAAGAAGCAACCACAAGATGCGTCGTCCAAGAAAAATAGATATCTCAAACAAAAAAAGTGCAGACGTGTACACAGGTCAACGCAAAGAAAAAAAATAAAGAGCAGGCGGTTTTTTTTTAAAAACTTTAAAGTCTTCATGCGGTCTCGCTGCCTCGACCGTCATCCTGTGCGGACAGGACAGAGCGCAGCTTGTCGGAGCGCTCTCGCTGGCGCTGCTCAACTGACTCGAAGCGCTTCAGCAGCGCGTCCTTCGCAGCATCGCCACCCGCTGCGGCGAACTCCGTCACGCGGCGGTCCCGCACTTCGACTCTGTCGCTGCCGCCGCCGCCGTCCACGCTGCTGAGGCGGTAGCGCTGCGCCATCTCCCGCTCCTTCTCCCGATGCATCCGCTCCAGCTCGCGTTCCTGCTGCATGTGCGCGTTGGAGAGCTGCTGGAGGCGCTCCATGAAGCCCTCCGACAGCTTCTCCCGCTCCGCCGCCGCCTGCTCGGCCATGCGCTGCAGCGCCGTGTCGTGTGCGCTGCGCAGCTCCGTCTCGCGCGCCTGCAGGCGCCGCTGCAGCTCCTGCTCCTGCTGCACCTGCGCCGCGCGGATCGCCGCCTCGCGTTCTCGCAACTCGCGCTCGCGGGTGGCGATGTCGGCGACGAGGGCCTCCTCGCGTGCGCGGAAGCGCATTTCTGTTGACTCTGCCTCCTGCTGCATCTGTGCCCTCCACGCCGACTTTTCGCGCTCGAGCTGCTCCTTGCGCTCGCGGAGTTCGGTCTCCATCGCCTGTTTGCGCTGCTGCGCCACGCGGGCGACTTCGTCGTACTCGCGTTGCAGTTTGGCGGCGGTGTTTTGCCAGCTCTGTTTCAGCTGCGCCTCCCGCGTCTCCGCGGCGGCCATCATGGACGCCTGCATGGCTTCGACCTTGGCCGTAAACTCGTCCCGCAGCTCTGCGGTGCGGCGGTCGTAAAAGGCGACCAGCGTGGTGCGGTACTCCTCGAACTTGCTGTGCTGCTCCAGCAGCGCCGCGTTCTTCTCTGCCTCGCAGGCGCTGACGGTGTGCCGCATCGACCGCACGACTTCATCAGCGAAGCGCTGCGACGCCTGCAGCTCCGTGGCGTGGATCTCGTGCGCCTTGCACGCCTGCTGCAGCGTGCCGACCTCTTCTACGGCCTGCTGGTGGGCGAGGATGGTTTGGTTGAGCCGCACCCGGGTGGCCTGCAGCTCCGCCTCGAGGGCCACCAGCCGGTCCGCCTGGTGCGCAATCACCTCCTTGGCGCTGGCGTCGCTCTGCCGCAGCTGGGCACACTCGCGGGTGAGGTGCTCGAGATGCTGCCGCTGCTGCGCGGAGAGGGCGTTCTGACTCTCCTGGTACGCCGCGAGCTCCTTCTGCTGTGCCCGCACCTCGCCCTGCTGACGCGCGGTGGCCTCCGCCATGCTGCGGAAGGCCGCCTCGCTGGCCTGTGCGAGCCGCTGGAAGGTCGCCCACCGCTCCTCCAGGTTGGGCACCGTCGCTCCCGCCGCATCCGTCGTCGCACCGGAGGCGGAGGTGGAGGCGGAGGAGGTCAGCGTCGGCGGGCTGATGAACGGCGGCGGGCGGGGCTCTGCAGCGGATGCGGCGTCGTGGTGCTTCGACGCTTCGGGCAGCGGTGACGCCGCGGAGGCGTGGGTCTGCCACGGCACGGTGGACGGGCGCCACACTTTTGGCTCCGCGTCGCTACTTTGTCTTGCGGCGTCGCTCATGAAGGGGAAAAAAAACGAGAAGGTGAAAACAACGTTTAATTCTCAGTGGCGAGTGGTAACGATAACAGCAATAACAACAATAAAGACGGAGATCTGAGTAGTTGTAAGCGCGCAAGCGTTATTGCGAGCGCGGAGCTTCAGCAGTGGTGACGAAGAGCCGCACTAGAAAATAAGAAAAGGATATCGATAAATGCTATGTGTGTGTGCGTGTATATTTGTGTACGTTGGTTTACGAGAGAAAGAGTGAAATACGGAAATGTCGCGGAAACGAGGAGTATCAAAATGCGCGCTGGTCGCATTCTTTGAAACAACAACAACAACAAGTTGAAAAAAAAATATATATACATATATATTTTTGCGCTTCTCTTTTCACGCGGGCAGAAGAGCGGCTTGAGTCTTTTTTTTTTTCCTTTGGTTGCTAAGCACTAAGCGAAGCTGCCAGCACTACTATTTTATTTTGTTTCAAGCCTTTCGTATTTGTAACTAAAAATCAAACTCTTAATTTCATTAAAGCAAACGGCAAAAAAAAAGCAAACGGTCAGGAAGCAAAAACATCTTAAAATTGGAAAAAATGAAAAATGACTGATAAAAAAGGGTTTGAAATCTAGAATCCAACAGTAGTGATGTGTACGTTGTCAGAAAAAGCTGAGATTTTCTTTTCAGTTTTAGTTAACCGTTTGTTCATTAGTTAGTCGCTTTAGTTAAAGTCGGCTTTAAAAAAAAATAACAAAACGTGCTTGCGAACGAGGTCCGCTGATTTCGCCGGCACGCGTTCCGCAAGGGTCTGCTCAAGCCCCTCGCTCCTGGACAGACGGCAGCGTCGGGGAAGTGAAAGTGTTCTTCGCGCGACATCACCCCTCCTTGCATCACAGCTAGTGATAAGAAAAGAAAGTACGAAGTGAAAGAACGTATGGTGTTCTTTCTTCCCTGTTCTGATAAAAACAAGGGAACTGGAGGGTAAAAAGAGCAAAAAAAAGGAAAAGAAGCCAGAAAGATCGCGCACACGAGAAACCGTCACAGTTGCGCTACGCCGTCGCACGCGAGACGCGGAAGCTCTGCTGCGTGTTGGCCGCCTCCAGCCGCTTCAACGCCTCCTCGCACCGCTTGTGGGTCGTGAAGGCGATCAGAAACGACAGCTGGTTGTCGTCGCTGGCCTCCGGCGGGGCAATGACGAAGCGTCCTGCGAGTTCGCCCAGCAGCGACGTCAGCAGTATCTCGTTCACGTGGGCGCCGACCACGACGAGGCACAGCTTCTCCTTGAGGGCCGGCTTGGCGCGCTGCGTGAGGAACTGCAGCGGGTCCATCGAGGCATCGCGGACCGCGTCGCTGAGCAGCACCGCGGGAACGCTGGTCGTGCCCGTCTTCGTCAGGAGGCAGGAACGGTGCGGCTCCTTGTCGATGCCCTCCGACAGCACGTGGTAGTACCGCGCCAGCGAGTGCACGAGGCCGCGCGACGACGCGTTGGCGGGCGGGAGCGAGACGACCTGCTCCGGGCTGGCGATGAAGTCAGCGAGCTGGTGCTCCGCCTTCTGGACGGCGCGCAGGTCCTGCCGCGCGGCCTCCCAGAGCGCGAGCGAGTACACGAACTTCTCGTTCTTCGTCTTGCTCAGCGAGGCGAGCGCGTCGAGGCGGCGGGCGAAGTAGCAGTCGTCGTCGCACGGGACCGTCGCGGCGTACTTGTTCGCAGCATCCATTGTGCGCTCCCCGAGCTTGTGGCACGGCAGCTTGCGCGAGACGTGGCCGCAGCTGCACGTGCACTGGATGAACACCGAGCACGGCGGGCACGGGCCGCTGCCGTGGCACAGCTTCGTGCACGGGTGCCCGCAATCCTCGTGGACACGGTCGCACACCTGGCGGCACGGGTGCGCCTCCTCCACGCAGGGGCCGGTGTGGCACACGCGGTTGCACAGGTGGCCGCACGGCAGCTCCAGATCGCACGCCTCCTCGCACACGACCTGCGCGGCACCGCAGGCCTGCCGCACCAGCGTGTCGTGGCGCGGGCACGTGCGCTCCACCGGCGTCTGGCAGGGCGGGCAGGGGCCGAAGTGGCACTGGTGTCCCGCCGGGTGCCCACACGGCCGCGGCACCGTGCACGCTCGACGACACACCGGCGGCTGCGTGCCGCACGGCTGCGGGGGCAGCAACACCTCCGCCCCGCAGCGGCACCGCAGCGGCTCCGTGACGACGTGCGCGCAGGGCGGGCACTGCAGCGAGGCGTGGCAGAGCTCCGCGCAGGTGTGCCCGCACGGCAGCTGCCGCCCGCACGTCTGGAAGCACAGGTGCGTCTCCGTCTGCGTCTTGCCGCGGTCGGGGCAGCACAGCACTTTGCACTTGTGCCGCCCACAGGACAGCTTTGTGCCGCACTCGTAGGCGCAGGTGAAGTTCTGCGCTTCCGCACAGGGCAGGCGTTTGCGCACCTTGCGGCAGCGGCACGACGCCTCCACCCGCACCTCGCAGGGCGGACACGGCCCGGCGTGGCAGATCAGCTGGCAGCGGTGCTGTCCACACGGCAGCATCTTGTGGCAGGGCTTCCCACAGGTCGGCACCGGGTCCAGGCACGAGGTGCGACGCTGCTCCAGCAGCATCGAGCCACAGGGGCAGGTGTACACGCTCGAGGGGTCCGTGGGGCACGGTGGGCAAGGCCCGTCGTGGCACAACAGCGTGCACGTGTGATTGCCGCAGCGCAGCCGCTTGCCGCACACCTCACCACAGACAAACGAGGTTTCCTGCGAGCACGGGCGGCGCTGCGTTGACTTGCCGCAGTAGCAAATCAACTCCACCGTTTCCGTGCACGCCGGGCAGGGGCCGTGGTGGCATGGCAGCGCGCAGTGGTGCAGGCCGCAGGAGAGCAGACGTCCGCAGGTGTTGTCGCACGTCGTCTCCGGGTCCGGCTGCCCGCAGGGGTAGGTGTACGTCGTCGCCCCGCACGGACACCGCACCGGGCCGACGAGCAGTTGGCAGCGCGGGCACGGGCCCGGGTGGCACTGCATTGGGCACTTGTGCGCACAGAAGGGCCGCATGCGCTCGCACGTCTGCCCGCACGAGTGCGGCGTGATCATCGGGTCGTACTTGGGCTTGGGCACCTTGCCGCAGAAGCAGTGGTCGACCAGCGGTTTCGCCTGCGTCTGGCGGCAGTGCGGACACGAGAGGACGTCGCTTTCGCGGTCGATGGAGCCCCACCGACGGATGCACTTAAAGTGGTAGATGTGGAAGCACTCCCCGCAGGACCAGATGGGCTGCTGCAACTTCACCTTTTCCAGGCAGCTGGGGCAGTCGTACAGCTCGCGCTTCAGCTCCTCCGCGATGTGCAGACCTTCATCAGGCCGCTCGCCACTTGTGGAGGCCATTGCTAATCGAGGAGCTTTTGTAAATCAAAGAGAACGTCAAGGACAAACAGAACAAAAAGAAGCCTTGTAGGATCTTTTAACAAGCGCCTCCGCAGCCACGCGCTAGTAAGAAAAAAAAAAAAAAAAGCAACAACGCTTCTTCTTTCTTTTGGCAGGATGCAAGCGCAGACACGTCACAACACAGACGTATACACAAAACCAGGTTTTTGAGAAAAGCGCACCACAATAAACGGAGTGTGGCGTGGGCCTTCCAGTCTTTTATTTCGCTGCAAGCGTTTATGAGCTAATACAGAAAAAAAAAAAGGACGTAACTGAGAATGCGTGAGTCAAGCAAAAACACCACAAATTGGAAGGTATCAGGAGAGAAGAACGAGAGGCGGTAAAGTTTTTATAAACAAGTGTTGATAAAAGGCATGACTGAGGTGTAAACAGTCTGATCCTGCGTGTTTTTAAGCCAGAAGCTAGTTTTCAAAACTAATCTGGAATAGATTTTTTTTATCATTCCGATTGCGGGGTTCTTGTAAATCACGTGTAAAACGCGATGGTGAAGCGACACCACCATAGACATACTGTGCAGAGAAAGAACGAGAAGCTTGCAGCGAAGCGGCAAAGACCAGAAAAAAAAAAAGAAAAAAGTTTTGTAACGCCAAGCCTTTTCACCCAAAAGAAGAGGAGCGAAGAAGGCAAATCTGAAGGAAAGACAGACCAAGTCATTCATCAGCGTCCTCCTCGTCTCGTCGTCGCTGCAACGCACGCATCATCCCCTCCCTCCCAAAAGATGTCGCCTCATCGCCTGCACCAGAAGAGGGTGGCGCGTCCACCCCGGCTGCCCTCTCGCCCACCTCCGCGCCGCTGCTGTTGCTGCGGCCTGCTGCTGGGGCCTGCGTGGGGCGACTCGCAAAGGCGTTCCGGTCGCCGGCCCCCACCACCGACTCCACCGTCTGCTGTGAGGAAAGAAACGGCGTGCGGAAGAGATGCTGCAGACGGACTGCCTTCTTGTGTCCAAACCCTGCGATGCCCTCCCAGTCGGCTGCCTCACTCAGCAGCACATCCGCCATGCTCGTCTTGCGGTTGGCCATGCGCACGACATCGTTGCGCGTGACGATCTGCGGCGTCTGCGTGAGGGCGTCGATGAGCACCGGAAGGGGTGCCCCGCTGACGTCCGCCTTCGACCCACCGCTGAACTCGAGCGACGTGACGGCGGCGGCGACCAGGCTGGTGAGAAACTGCACCATATCGTCGACACTCCACACTAGCAGCAGACTGCACTGCTGCGCCACGCCGCACTCGAGGTTGAGCCACGTCAGCACCTCCAGCGAGGGCTCCGCGGTGGCCACCCACGCCATGAGAATGACGGGCTGCGAACCGCACCGGTGGCGTGCCTCCGCAAGACGGGTCACGAGGAGGGCCTGGTCGCGGTGTGCCTCCGCCCTGCTGAGGTCGTAGAAGAGCACGGAGGACGGCCCGCAGACAAAGTCGCAGTAGTGCAGACTGTCGCTGATCTCCACGCTGACGCGACGCTGCCGCAGCGTCTGCGTGACTTCGTGCTGCGTCCAGCGCGGGCTGCACGTGATGGTCTGTGAGCGATTCATTTCAGTTGATCGTAGCAGCAACAAAAAAAAAAAAGACGAAATAAGAGAAGGGAGGTTGAAATAGAAATGAACGAGCGCTGCCAAACGGGAGCGGCTTGAGCAGGTGATAGGCGAGAAAAAGTGATGGCTTTATAAATATCTTGATTGCGCTCTGCAAGGAGGGTGTATAGTTTCTCTGGACGGGTTCTCGCTTGTATGAAATAGCCCTTGGGAAGTAGAACGGGAAGCACAGATGTGAACAAGAGAGCAGGGAAAAAAGAAAGGAGACTTTGCAAAAAAGAAGTGCTTTTGAGGTACAGATACCTTTCGTCGCAAATGTGAGACAGCGACACCGCCCTGCAAGTATCGCTTGCAGTATTTACCAGCGGATGCTTTTTATCGATATCAAAGCACAGTAAAACTGCGCAACGCTCTCAAATACCTTCAAGAAGTGAAAGGCATTAATGCCTCACAAACACCGCCGATGGCGATAACGCGAAGGGTTTCTGTACACAACACAGCCCTCACAAGAAGAAAAAGACATTCAACCATGCAAACTTTTGTTGCCGTACACGCACCTCACACCCCTCAAGGCATCTCTGAGAGAGAAGCTGCATGACAAAGGTCAACGCAGGAAGAAAAAAAAAGGGGGAAGGCGACATGAACAACTTTCCCTCTAATTATCGCTCTTTTATTTTCATTACAAATGTTTCCCTTTTTCTGTACTTACTTAATGGTTATATGTTACAGATCGCTGCGCACTTGATAAGCGATCAATAAAGAGTAGAATTACCAACTCATGAGAACAAAGATGTGGCACTTTCAGATGTAATTTTTTTTTGAAAAGGTGCACACACACACACACACACAATACCACACAGACATGCACACCTTTGCAACGGGATGATATGGAAAAAAAAAAGCAAAGAAAACGCGCTAGCAACACAGACAAACGCACTCCAAAAGCTCACCGCAACAAAGAAGCAAGGATGACAACAACAAAGCTACAACAATAATAATAAGATAAGCAGCTTTCTCCTTCGTACAATAATAATAATAGTAGTGATGAGTACAAAAAAATAACAGAAAAGTAAAATGTAGCAATGATACGTAGGAGCCAACTAACAACAGCAGTCATCACAACGAAAAGTGAAATCGTCAAGCGGAGGCAGCGCAGAAAAAAACGAAAAAAAAGCACATTCATTTTTTTCCTTCAGCTTTTGCGTTCCTGTCCACCCTTTCCCAAACTTCGTTGCCTTTTTTTTTCATTTCCCTCATTTTATCATAGCAAATAGACTTATTCCCCTTTTGCTAGTTTTCAAAACTCGTCTGTTCACGTTTTTACTGCGGCGCGCAGCCGGCAGACGGCCCCTCGTTCTCCTCCTCGGCCTCCTCATCCTTGCGGATCTCCTCCTCCAGGATAGAAAGGTCCTCGCGCGTGACGTAGCACACCTCGCCCGCCTCCTCGTTCTTCTGCGCCGCATCGACGCTCTTCGGCGGCGGCAGCGCCTGGCGCAGCAGCAGCAGCTGCGACTCCTCCACGCGGTCCGGGTAGTCGACCATGAACTCGATGACGAGATCGCCGAACTTGTTCTGCTGCTTGTGCACCGGCATGCCCTCCCCCGCCACCGCCTTCACATCGCCCGGCTTCGTGATGACGCCGCGCGGCTGCCGCACGACGAGCTCGCGGCCGTCGAGGTGCGTGAACTTGAACTGGAAGCCGCAGAGGGCCTCCTGCAGCGTCAGGTGGTGCTGCATGTGCAGATCGCAGTCGTCGCGGGTGAAGACGTCGTGTTTGATTTGCTGCAGCACCACGACGAAGTCACCGGCGCGGTCCGCACCGGGCTCCTCGTCCGCCAGGCGGGCAAAGGGGATCTGCTGCTTGTGGCTCATGCCCTTCTCCACCACCACGCTCACAGGGGCATCCACCTCGACTGTCTTGCTGCCGGAGCAGCGAGGGCAGCGGTGGCGCGGGTCGATGTGCTCGCCGGTACCCTGGCACGCATCGCAGACCACCTGCATCTGCTGCACCATCATGCCCATCTGGTGCACCACCACACGCGCACCGCTGCCGCGACACTGCGGACACACATTGCCGCCGCGCGGGACGTTTTTGTTTTTGGACCCGCTGCCTCTGCAGTCCGGGCACAGCACCGTCCGCTTCCGCTCGAGCTGCACCGTCTTGCCGTTGTAGAGGTCCTCGAGCGTCACGGGGAGGGCGTGGGCGACGTCGCGGCCACGACGCGCACGCTGGTTGCGACCACCACGACCGCCGCCCGCACCGCGCATGCCTGCCATGCCCTCCATGCCCGGCATCCCGCCCGCGCCGAACATGGCGTTCAGCATCTCGTCCATGTCTGCTCCGTACATGATGCAATATTTGTTAAAAAAAAACTTTTCTTTGCTGGTCTCCGCGCTGCGGTTGTATAGAAAAAAAAAAGAGTTTGTTTTCACTTCACGCTGCTAAAAGGTGAGGAAAAACAAGAGGTCCGCGTGCGCTTAAACGGAGGCGGCAGGGGCGACAGCAGTAATGATAAAAATAGTATGTATCTGTTTTCTGAGTGTGTGGCAAACACGCTGAAATGACGACTATGCAGCAGGTAAAAACGAAAAAAGAGAAGAAACGAAACAGGAGAAGAAACAGAGACTCCAACACACACACGCAGCTCTCTAATTACTTCCTTACTTATCTTTTGAAGCTGTTTGCGATTTTTTTTTTATAAGTTGGGTCACCAAAGAAGCAAACAGAAGGCGAGGCACACAAAAAGGGAAAGCATCAGATATATGAAAATGCAAAGGTTAAAGGAGCGGAGAATGTTCGTGTTTTTTTCCAGGAGATCAATTGCTAAGTCGGCAAAGTAATGCACAAAACACAGGCAGTTGGAGACAAGCCTTATTCTCATTACAGAAAATGCGGTTTTCGTTGTCCCTTTTCACAAGCCGCACATCACTCCTTCTTTTCAAAAAAAAAGTTTTTACTGATTAAAGCTTAGTAGAAGTATTCTTTTTTTTTTTCATTGTCAGCTTACGGCGCCACGGCTAGCTAGCCCACTCACACACTGTCACCGCGCTCGATCAGCACCACGACCAGCAACCCACACCCTACGCCGTTTTGTCTGTCTTTTCAAAAACGAAGAGCCGGTACAGGTGCACCGCCTCCGCCTCCTCCGCCGACAGCGGCAGCTCCACCGTCTCCCCGTCCGCCCCACGCTTCCGTTGCAGCTCCGCCAGCAGCGCCCGCCCCTCCTCCGTCTCCCGGTTCTGACGATAGAAGTGACCGAAGTTGTCGTCCTGAACAAGTCGAAGCTGGTGCTCGGAGCACAGCTGCACAAACAGCGGCCACGGCACAACGTACTCCTTCATGTCCTGCACGCTGCGCTCCACCGTGGTCGAGTACGGCACGCCAAAGGGCAGCCGTGCCGCGTCGAAGTCGGCCGCCTGCACCTGCGCAAACGCCTCATCGGAGAAGTGGACGTTGTAGACACTATTGCCAAAGGCAGCACCGCGCGACTTCGCCCGCGTCAGCAGTTCGGCATCGCACACCGTCGTGCCCACAAACCGCCCGCGAACGGCGAGGGCGTCCGCGACGGCGCGGACAAAGTAGCGGATGCTCTCCGCAGACCGGCAGCCGTAGTGCATGGAGAACTGACACGAGATCACCTGGAACGGGCCGCGCTTGAGCAGGTCAGTGCGCAGACCCGAAGCACTGTCGAAGGCGTCGTGTACGGCAAAGAAGGCGGGAAAGCCTCTCTTCTTCCCGCCGCTAGACTTGGTGCTCTGCCCCTCCGCCGTGCTGTAGCGCGCCGCAGCCTCGGCGACACACTCGACCGAGGCGTCGGTCATGAAGAGAAAGGCGGGGTGGAGGTGCTGCCACTTGAGCAGGTCACCGCCGCGGCCACAGCAGAGATCGACAACGTGCAGCTTTGCCGGGTCACGCAGCGTTTTGCGCACGGCGGCGGCGACGGAGGAGATGAGGACGGACTTCACCCAGTTGTTGAAGCGGCGCAGATCGCTGCGCTCGGCGTTGGCCAACTCCTTCGCCACGGCACCGTAATGCTGACTCGTCTGCTGGGTGGCGTCGACGGTGGCGGCCGCGGCAACCACGAGCGGGCGATCGCGTTTGCGCTGCAGCACCTGCTGCACCAATTGCTTCGACGCCTCCGTGTTGTTGACGCTACCACCACCTTCACCGCACCGCAGCAGCCAATCGAGGTGCTCGATGACGTTGTCGAAGATGGCGTCCTTGTTGTTGCCGCGTGGGTTCAGGCGGATCAGCTCCCAGTAACCGGTCTCCCCATTATAGAAGGCGTCCACGGTGAAGTCCGACCATGCGTAGCAGCCGCCAGCGTTGCCGAGCTGGATGTAGAGGGCCTCCTCAAGCGTCGGAACGGTGGTGGTGGCGGTGACCGGGTCGTAGCCAAGCCCGACGCAGTCGCGTATCTTGCGCAGGGGAAAGGGCAGAGGAAACTTGACGGCCTTGTTGGTCGTGTTCGTGTAGGCATTCAGATACAGCTCCGTGTTGCCGCGGCTCTCGCGGATGGCGCGCAGCGTCACGCAGGCCGTCGCGAACTTTTCCGCCTGTGCAACGTCGAACGCAGGCGCAGCGGCAGAAGGCTGCTGCTGTTGTTGTTCTTGTTGTTCAGTCACGGAAGAGAGGCGGGCTGCGGCCTCCGTCTCCAGCGCCTCCGCCTGCTGAGCGGCGTCCGGCGCGTCCACCTGCAGCAGCTCCAGCAGGCGCGGCAGGCTGATGTCCTCGACGAGGCTCTCGTAAACGGAGATGGCCGTGACGATGGAGTTCGCGCCGCTCTTGTCGTGCCGCAGCCGCTGAATGTACCACTGGTGGTGCCGCATGTCGTACGCACACTCCGCCACCACAGGCGCGTTGACGGGAATGTCGAAGCCGTGCGGGTTTTGAATCGTCATGGGCCGCCGCAGCCGCCAGTGGCCGAGCACGTCGTCGCGGTGGCCGTAGTTCTTCTTCATGAAAAAGAGCGAAACGGTGTAGACGTCGGCGGCCTTGTCGGAGGCGTGCAGCAGCCAGTCGATGGAGAGCAGGTGGCGCCACTTCCACTTGAGCTGCACGCTGCTGGAGCCGACGGAGATGGGGAAGTGGTCCGGGGTGAAGATGAGCCCGTCGTTCTCCGTCGGGCCATGCGGGCCGTCAAAGAAGAAGCAGCGGTGCGCGGCGCTGTAGTACAGCTTCGACAGGCACGCCGCGATGTCCGCCACGCGCCACATCGTCTTGGCAAACCAGCGCACATGGCCCTCGCCGCCATCGGCCGGGGAAGCTCGGGTGGTGGCCATGACCGTTTTCAGCAATTCGTAGCGCTCCATCATGGTGGCGTTGACCAGCGACGTGGTGGCGGCGGCACCGTCCGCAGCAGGGGTGAAGGTGAAGAGGTCGAAGGCACCGAGCAGCAGTCGAGACGGGCGGGCAGCTGAAGACGTTACGTCCGTCTTCTTCCCTTCCGCAGCACTGTTCTGCTCTGTGGCCTCGGCCGTTGGGGCCGAGATGTCGCGCACGCACATCAGCTCCCCGTCCAGCACAAAGGTGCGGTAGGCGGAACTGGTGTGGTCGTCGAGGAAAAGGTACGCCGCGTCCAGGGAGCGATCCACCGCGTAGGCGAAATGGCGGCCACGACGCTGGCGAGCAAAGGAAAGAGACACGTCAGTGTCTGCGTTGCGCAGCGTGTACACCTCCTCATCCATCGTTGTATCTTCTTGTGACGCTGAGGTAGAAGTCTGTGAGGCTCGCTCCAACCACCACGTCTGCCCGTTGAAGACCGCACGCACCGCAGATGAAGACGAGGAGGGGGAGGAGGGTGCCGCCGTTGCACTTACCAGCTGTGCCTGCAATCGTTGCCGCCCTTCCTCCAGCGCAAAGACAGCGGAGAGGTGCGAGGCGTCACCGCAGCCTTCGAGGCTGCTCCGGCACTCCCACGAGGGGAAGTCCGCCACCCACAGCGCCACCACGACCACCCGCACGCCGTCGCTCTTCTCCGTCACCGTGTACGGCTGTTGCCGCAGTGTGGCTGCGTCTTTCTTGCAGAGCGGACTGCACATCGGGCCCGGAAACTCCTTCCAGTTCGGGTTCGCGGTGACGTGGGCCGTCTCGAGAACGCGCTGCAGCGCCTGGGCGGAGGAAGATGGCGCCGTGGCCTCTGCGCTCACGGCTGGTGTCGCCATCATCTCCGCAAAGGCGTTGCCGGCATGGAGGAGCTGCGCGTCTGTCAGGGGGACCGCCGGGTCGTGCACGCTGTGAAACCACGCATCGCTGGCGCGACAGCAGTAACGGAGATGCTGGCGGCACTCATCGCCGCGATGCACCTCGCTGAGAAGCTGCAGGTTGTGAAGTTGCATCGACAATCTGTGCAAATAAATTAGCTTTTTTTTCTCTTAATCTGGCGTACAGGACGTTTGTTTTGTGCGTGTGTATGTACGTGCGTGTAGCGAGAACAAGTCTCGTTCTATATTCTTGGGTTTTTGTTACAGGAAAAAAAAAGGCAGATTACAATGCGTTTGTATATCGGAAAAAAAAGGTAAAGAGAAAGAGAGTTGATAAACCAGAGGAAGGAATGAGTGAGTGTGGAAAGGAGAGAAAACAAAAATCATCAAAATTACTCACAAAGGACGACAATTATTTGACTAAAACAGGTTGGCGTGCAGATGAGCGAGTGTGTAGACAATGGGAATGACTGTTTTGTTCACCGTCCTTCTCTTTTCATGCCTCAGAAAAAGAGACAACGGGGAAAACAAAATTTGGGCGTGGAGTCGGGTGTGTCGAAAAAATGAAGACAAACCTACGCGTGCAGAAAAATCGTACAGGTGTGGCAGAAGAAGACAGCCAGGTTGGGTGTGTTCCCTCACATAAATTTGACCCTTCTCCCCTTCTTCAGCACGTATTGAGTCAGCGCCATCGCTGTTTCTCAGTGCTCGCCTGCCCATTCTTACAACGTAACAAAGCTTTTGGTTTTTTTTTTTAAGTCCGAGGATTAAAAGAATAGGAAATAAGGCGAAAACCATACAGTTTGCTCGTTAGGCAACCTTGATGGCTTTCGAGGGCAAAAAAAATGCTAGGAAAACCAAAAAAAGATATTTATATATTTATATAGTGATTTCGAACAGAGAAAAAACAAATCGAACAAAGAACTGAAAGGGATTCGCCGGGTTAAACCTTTCACACATATTACGTTATCGTTACTACCTTAAACAAACCGAAAAAAAAAAGTGAGATGCGGAAGTGAACGGCTGCCTTGCTTTTTGAATTTCTTTTTTTTTTTCGCGTCTAGGCTTCGCGCTGCAGTGTGTTCAGCTTTTTCGACTTCTCTCGCAGGAACCTGTGACGTTGCTGGTTCCCGCCTCCAACGCGGTCTACACTGCTGCAACGTACAAAACAAAACAAAAAAAGAAACAAGGAAAGAAAAGTGCGGCGAATATAGGTAAAAGCAAAATCAGAAAAAGGAAGGATATAAAAGAGAATTGCAGCCCTTTCCACTTTTGTTTCGAGGAGTTGGGCGTTGCACAAACTTCCTTGTTGGGTTGCGCAGACGTGCATCGTATTCTTTTTGTGAAATATGCGTGCACTGACGAGTTAGAGGGCGACAAGAATGCGCTTGAAGTACACAAACCGCAGTAGGCGTAATGCTGCAACATTCGCAAACGCAAGCACATGCGACAACAGCCTAGAAAAAGAAGAAAAAAAAAGTACGACTTGGCATTGACAGCGAAAAAGATTACTTCCTCCCACAACATCAGATGACTGACAAAGTATATAAAAAAAAAGGAAAGTCAAAAAAAAAAAAAGAAGTCAAAAATGAGAAAGGGGCTTTAGCATATATATAGAAATTTTTCTTGTTAAAATTCTTAAAAAAAAAAAAAACAAATTGCAGACACGTTCGTGGTACTTTGTTACTTTAATAATTTCTACTTTTTAGAGCAAAAAATAGATTATTATTATTATGCCCTAGCAACAAAAAGAAAAATTAAGGAAAAAAGAAACTAGCAAGACGGTGCGCTGAATCTCTTTCTCTTTCTTGCTCTTGTGTGGTTGCGGCTGTCGTCCCCTCCATTTGCCAAAACTCTCAAATTCGAGGAAACAAAGAGTTTTTTTTTTTAGACAGCACGGAAAGCCTTTCGCTGACATATGCACAAGTCATCCACAAAGGTCGTCCGAGATGAGCTAAAAAGAGACAGGGAGAAACCCAGCCGCAACGCTGAAAGAAAACAACAAAAGTTTAGTGAGCCGTGTGATGACAGAAGCGAGGAGCAATGACAAAATTAATTTCAGGAGTATCTATTTTTTAGCACTCAACGTTTGATGCTCTTTAAGTGTCCGCGAACACACACACTTTTGTCTCCAGCAGGAGTCGCACTCTTGTTAGTTTGGCAAAAGATGTACATTAAAAAAAAAGACGTGTTTTTTTTTGTTTTGAGTTTATTTGAATAAAAAAAATTCAGAAAAAAAGTTAATCATCTTTTTTTTATCAACAGTGGTGCGAGCACCAACTTGCAAAGGAAAAACAACAAACACGACGCAAGGGAAAGTGTGCTTGTGCCACCTTTCAAAGACAGCGGTGTTTGGTTCCCGTTATGAGTTTTCAACCTCAACGGATAAAAAAATCAAAGAAAACAAAAAAAAATACTAATAATGATAAAAGTTAAAAAAGAAAGAGACGAGCACGGGAAAATTGAAAAGTATAATTTAAGAAAAGGCGCTCACTGAGCTGTGCAGCGAAAGCATGGATACATACACGCACTCGTGTGGTATCACGCAAGTCACAGACAGCTCATACATTTTTTTCTGTGATCTTTGGCATATGGCTGTCAAAAAAAGTGTGGTGTTGACGACAAAAAAAAGGCGAAATGCTTGTCGTGCACTTTCACTTTCTAAAAAAAATTAAGAAATAGGACAAGTCAGATAGTTTTTCCTTTTTTACAAACGCATGTTGTTTTTTCTTGTCGTGCGGTTTTACAGCTACACATCTTGAAAGGAAAAAAAGGAGTGCGTAAGTTTTGTTGATTGTTACTCGATCGCGACAAAAGTAAAAATGTACTTATTGTAAATGATACTGATGATGATGACAACAATGAAGTCTACGAGGTTGATCGTCACGTTTCGTTTTTTTTTTCCGGAGTAATATAATAGAAAAAACGTTTGTCGTAAGAGGAGAAAAAGTAAAACAAACACAAATTAGACCAAAGGAACGCGAGCGTTTTTTTTTTTGTTATTGAAGATCTTTTGAAACTAAACGGTAACCTTGCTTAGCGTTTTTTTTTTCTGTTTCGTGTGTATGTGCACGTGTACGGTGCAGGTACGAATAAAGAAGAGCAGGGACTGCTCTAGGGGCTGCAACGTTTAAAAAAGAAGCACTGAAAACACATATTTTAACGCTTTTTTTTTTCTTCCAAATATCGAGCCGCACTCTTAACCTCAAGCAAGCAAAACTGATTCTAAAGGAAAAGAATCGCTTCCGGCGGGAATCAATCTGAGGGAGAGAAACACAGAGAGAGCGAGCGAGCAACGCGCAGTTTTTTTCCCGCGCGTTGCGCAACCGCTTCTCTCCCGCTCTTAAAGAAGTGAAAGAATGATAGTAAAAAAAAAAAACTGCGCGAGGTGCGTTAGCCGCATTGGTTGCGTTATTATCTTTTTTTTTTGGCTTGGAGAAGTTGCGCAGTCGGCGTTCCACTGCTTTCTGAGGCAGCAGAAGTGAAAACACACGCACGTGCGGTAGTCGAACTAAGAGAAACAAATAAAAAGAAAAATACCTTTTTTTTTGGCTTTCTATTTGTTACTTTTCTTTTGATAAAAAAAAAAAGAACGTGACGCATTGCCTGGAGAACGCGCAAATACACACAAACAAACACGCATTTGACAAACGGTTGCTTGCCGAAAAGTGTGTGCAGATGCGACTCAGTTAAAAAAAAATGACGGAAAGAAGAACGAAGCGAAGGAGAACCGTACGCGAGAAAAGAAAAAAAAAAAACAAGGCTGCCGCTTGAGTAGTTTTGGGAAAGCGTTAGAAAGTAAAAGCCTTAAGGTGCAGCGTGAGTGCAGAGCGCGCGCAGCCGCCACCAATTTCTGGCTGATGAAAGAACTGTTTTTCTTTTCACTACAAGAAAAAAAGAAAGAAAGAAAGAGAATAATAAATCGCAGTGGCGTGCAAATTGTACAGCGCAGCGCTTTTTGGCACGGTTTTTCAGCTTCTCCTTTCGTCTTCTATTTTCAGTTCAGCTGTACGACATACCAATCGAGAAGACTACAAGTGCGCTAGTTGCAAAACAACTAACGAAACGAAACAGACACTCGGACATATACACACGCGACCACTCGCGGAAACACTATTAAGTGCACCACGAGCGTTTAAAGATTTGCAAAACAGACATGAAACGGAAGATAAAAATAGAAAAAGAAAGGGGAGTGAGGTATATCTACAAATGTAAAAATGGGGGCTGCTGCCTTCTAAATCCAACTGCTTTTCTTCACTAAACTTCTGTCTACCGCTACCTCCCACGCGTACACAGTCACACACACACACACGCACAGCCAATGGAAGGGCACGACCAGAAGAATGAGCTTGAGTCTCAGCAAAAGAGTGAGAGAAAGGAAAAGGAAAAAGCGACTAAGGGTGGCGGGTCGAGCCACAGCAGCTGGAAGTAAAGCACGCACAGCGTTCACGTGCGTTGACCTTGCTAATCTACTCATCTCTCTCTTCCTCTCTTTGTAGCCCTTTCATCCTGTTCTCTGTTACATAAAAGCCTTAAAGAAGAGATATGCACTATGGTAACAATTCATCTTGTCTAGCGACGGACTGGATGATGTTGCGCAACACGTCTTCTTCCACACGCATGGATGGGAAAGCAAGACGTGGCGACACCAGCGAAGTGAGCTGCGGTCTGGCAAAAGCGAGAGCGCGGTTGAATGTGTTCCTCACACACTAACCTTTCTTCTTACAGTTAGAAAGAAGATAATGCGAGGAGCCCAGACGCAATCGCTGCACTAGGCTATTCGACTCCGCGATACACACACACACACATACACAAACACACACCAGTGCAAGCGGGAGAAAGAAGGAGAGGCGTAGGAGAGACTTTGCGTGGAGAAGCAGCACGCAAAACTGACAAAAAAAAAACTGCCACATCATCATTTAAAGGCAAGAAACAGACAGGGAAAAAAGAAATTTGACAACTGATGTCAATGATTAGCACAAGCTTTAATGGAAATGAGATCACTTACGAGAAAACAAACAAAATAAAGGTGATGAGCGAGAAGATTGCAAATTCTCGCTTTTTACTGTGCATACAATTTAAACAACAACTAAAAAAAAAAAGAACAAGCAAACAAACAGGTGAGAAAGCAAAGGAAAACATGTACTGATTAACATCACGTAGACGCAGAAAAAAGAGAAATATTATTTTGTTCGCAAGCACACACAAGGAAGGCGCACAAGAAGTTTTAGTCGACTGGCACATGTCGATGCACTTCAAAAATACTAAAGTAGTAGCTTGACGTAAAACAAACGGAGAGGGAAGGGGTATAGGTAAGTGTTTTGAAACTTTAACAGTTAGGATGATAGCAAAAAAAAAAACAGGAAAAAAGATAGACAGCATCTTTGAGAGTAAAAAAAAAGGACCCATTTTTAAAAGGAAATACAAAAGAGAACAATACTCATAATGACTGTGGTCTTATCATTCATGAAGGCGCAGAGAAAATTAGAACAGCTTTTAAAATACTAATACTGATTACTTTTTATTTTTGTAGTCCTTGTTGGTGTCGAGCACACCGCGACTTCCTCTTCGAATTGTTTAACGTGTCAGGAGCAGTAAGCTGCGTGTTCGCTGTGGGTCTCCTCGCCAAACACCTCTCGGATAGGGCTCAACAGGGGATCAATACCGAAAGTCCATGTCGAAAGGGAGGGAAGACCGCAGCGCGCGCACACCACTAACATCAGCACAGCAACTCGAGCAAAAGAAAGGAAGAAAGCCGCGTGGCACGTTTTCAAATCAGAGCGCTTGTTGCTTTTATTTTTTTGAAATCTTTTTATAAGAGACTAAAACATGAAAAGTGGGAGCGATTATCTTGCTCTTCCCTGCCAACACCTCTCGTCAACTCCTCGTTTACTTTCTCTCAGAAAACGTCTAAAGGGGCTTTTTTTCTTCTGTTTGTTGTGGATGGCGTAAAACTGCGCACCACTCGTTTTCTTCCTCCATTCAATTATCTCAAAATTGCATCTTCCCTCTTGCAGCAACAAGAAAGGCAAGACAGAGCGAAGAGAAAGAATGCAGGAAGAGCAAACGTGATGCGCAGCGTACGTCTTGCGCGAAACTTGAAAGCTCTCAGCATGCCACACACACACAGTGAAAAAAAAAAGGGAATAGCTGAGAGAGGTTACGGGATCTTGAAGAGTGATCGTGGTTGTGCTTTAGACAGGGAAGGTTGACCACCCACCGCACACACACAGAAAAAAAAAAAAAGAGTGAAGTTTCGTGCGTGTTTGTGGTATGCAGGCATACACAGTGAACAATGTGATTGCGGAAAAGGACAAAGAAGTTACAAAAAGAAAAGGAAGCATGAAGAGTGACGGCAGCGACACACGAATAGAATGTGAAGCTATCATGTTGCGTGAGAGGGAAGAAGCCATTTTAAAACTCGAATCAAAGCACTATTGAAAAAGGGGGGAATGGAGGACAACACACGCACACAAAGAAAACGAGTCAAGTCAAGGGTCCAAAATAAAGGAAAAAGGGCAATGGGGGAAAAATAAAATCGCACACGCGCAAGGAGAGGCGACGCTTCGTCAACAAGTTGCATGAAGATTTAGCAAACAGAGAGGGAAAACAAATCATCGGAGAGAGTAAAGAAGCAGTTGTCGGCTGTTTCATGGATACAGTAAAAGGATGAAGAGGAAAAAAAGCGATGGATGAAAACGTCTAACAAGTTTCATGCTCGCGTCGAAATCTGAGATTGGAAAAGTAGAGAAGAGCAAGCAAACAAACAAACAAACAAACAAAAAAAAAACAAATAGAAATTGAAAAGAACCGAAGAAGGAAGTTGACAGGTTGGCAGTGACGGGTGTCCAGAGGCACGTGAAAAGAGAATAGAGAGATGTGAGAAAGAAGAGTCAGAAGACTTTTTTATTCAGGTGCTTCACTTTTCTTTTTCAATTCTCCTGCTCTGTACCACCAGCAAACCCTTTATTGTGGAGCCCTGTGCTTGAATATAGGAGAAATAAAGAATCTTAATTACTTAGCATGCAATGGAAACAAACAAAAAAAAAAAAGAACGAAAAATAGATTTATCAGTTCAAGCACAGAAAATGTTTTTTTTTTTTTTTATGATGACAAGTTCAAAGGAAAAGAAGAAAGTCGCAGAAAAATGCGATTGATTGGAGCCCAGCGCGAGTTATGGTGTATACGACATTTGTAAGCAGAAAAAAAAAATGTGTGTGTTTGAGCGCTCAACATGAAAAAGTGAATAAATGTTGGACATATGGTACGAAAAATAGTGCTGTCTTTTTTTTTAGAGTTGTTACTTTGCTCGTCGTGAGAAACGTGGATCACAAAACGGAAGAGCCTTTCTTTCTCGTAAAAGGAGTAAGACTGCCATGCGAATATCGAAGAAGAAAAAGCAGAAAACAGCAGCCACTCCCTTCCTTTTTTTTTTTTGAGTTCTCCGTTACCAACTAAGTAGCGCCGGATACATTGTGTTGTCCGCTGACTGTGGAGCAAGCTGCGCAAGACGAGCGGAGGGTGAACGCACGCACACACAGAAACACACACCGATATGTACGCATTCTCTCCCGTCTCTCTTACATAACTTCTCCACCCCTTACAAGACAAAAAACCTCCCGTTTTTTCTTCACAGTTTACACCGTGTGCACTGGCGTTTTTAGAATATGGTAAAGGTGAGAGAAAAAAAAAAAGATAGACAACAAAAGTAGAACATCTTTGAGCATTTACGTATGGACCATGTAAAAGAGTAAAAAAAAAGGGTGACGAAAACTGCCGTAAAAAAAAAAAAAAAAAGAGAACAAGGAAAAATATATAATGTATATGTGATATTGGATTATCGCAGGTAGAGATTTTTATTTTTTCTGTGTGTGACACGTTTTGCGTTTTGCGTGAGAGAAACAATTTAGCACCTGTCTCTCCTCGACGCCTTCCTCTTTAGATTTTGTTTCAAGTGCTGTTTCAGCTGGAAGGAAAGTATAACGAAAAAGAGGAACACATTGAAAACAAAGAAAAAAACAGAAAGAATTTTTCTCTTCTACCAACGGTTTCAAGATGATAATGCGAGACCAGTAGGGGAGAAACAAATAAACAAAAAAGTTCATTACTTGAGAGCGAAAGAAAAGGGGAAAGCATCCTAAACATATATAGTTTTGTATGTATGTGTGTTGAAAAGCTTTAATAAAAAATGCGAATCATCTCTGAGTGGTCTGATAGTCCAACTCGAGTCTACACTAAGAAGCCAGAACGGCAGGGTCTGCGTGTAGCGAATTGTAACGGATTGGCAGAAACCACAGCAATGAAGAAAAAAATACAGAAAAATGAAAAAAAAAACGAAAACGAAAACACAGTAAACTTTATTGATGCTAAATTTAGCTTTTGTTATTCGACTTGCAAAAAAAAAAAGTTGAAAAAGGTAACAGACACACTAAAAGAGAGAGAGAGAGAGATTCAATTTGGAACGCTCAACAGATAGGAAAAAACAAAACAAAGCGAGAATGCAAAAGGAAAGATCAACACTTTGTTCCCTACAGAAGACCGAACTGGCACTCTTAGTGTGAGCAAACAAATTGTTTACTCCGAGATCTCAGTGCGTCAGCTGAGCGACAAAAATGTTGTCTGGTTGCCTTTCTGAGCACAAAAAACCCACTTTTTACCCCCCTCTCTCTCCCTCAACTTTTGGAAGCTGTCAAAAACAACAACAATAAAAAAGGCTGTTAGTTTTTTCTTTCAGTTTCTGCAATTTAACAGGTGTGCGATCGAGCACCACAATTTAAGATGTTATGCGCTCATTTCTTCTCTTTTTTTTTCCTGCTTTTCCCTCTCCTCCTCCTTTTTCTGACGTATGTCTATAACAAAAAAGAAAAGTTTAAATAGGACAATAGGCGCGTTCGAAGGCTGTCTGAAAAAAAAAAAAAACGAAATAGAAGGTACAAAAAAAAGTATATGGGCTTACCTTCTAAGCACTAACAGTGCGCGTAACAAACGTTTTGTGGTTTTGAAATGCCGCACTCGTGCTTTTCAGCTTCCACATCCAGCCGTTACTTCAAACACTTCGTTCATGCGTAGTCCTATTGCTCAACAATCAACTTTCCAAGTGTACGTATGAGCGCGTTCATGCGGGCAAACAACAACAAAAAAAGTGCTGCAACACATTAGTTTTACTCTCCTGTCAGCACCAGCGACAAGTGCGAGCACACCAGAACACCCAATCTACAGAGAGTTCAGTGAGACAAAGCACGTGAAGGAAACCTTGAAGACAGATAAAAAGACACTCGGGTACAATTGGACGTTCCAGTTTTTATTACGGAAAAGTGACGGAGTCTTCCAGTGATACAGCAAGCAGGAGAGGGAATGACAGAAAAGAAAAGTGACAGAGAAAAAGAGATAGATATTACGAAGCAAAAAAAAAAAAAAACAACAACAACAAAAAATTAAGTAACATGAGTTCTGAAACAGAAAGCGTTCTCTTCGCTGTTCTGTTGCTCGACATTTGCTCGCTTGCATTCGACGTGGGGAAGAATAAACAAAAACGACCAAAGAGAGAAACAATAAAATAATAACATGACGAGTTAAAAAACACGACTTAGACAACAATAACTTAGCAAGGCGTGTGGTTAACGTGGAAAACGCGTCTCCACCAAAAAACTTTTTTCTTCCCTTTCTCCATCGTCTCTTTGAGAGAAACGGAGGAGGGATAAAAATGAAAGGAATGGGGAGAAATAGTTTTCATTCTGTAGCAACAGCAACGGCATAAAAAAAAAAAAAACAAAAAAAAGGAGAAACACCTATGTGAGTCCTCGTTGTGACACAGATACACAGACACACATAAAAGTGTGAAGAAAAAAAAAAAAGAACAAAAACAAAGAGATTCGACATTTACTTAAAAAAAAAGCATGGGAGAGAAACATACAAAAAAAATAATAAAACTCGTGAACTTGCTGAGTTATGTATAGTGATTTGGTCAAAAAGAAAAAAAAAAGAGGTGGTAGCAGTCATTTGTGCAAGCGAGCGCCAGTGCGCACCCACATGTGCCTTTGTGTGCGCGCAGAGACGCCAGCTGACGGCGACGAGGCTTCCCGAGTAAAACCGAAAGGATTGAATTTACCAGTAAACAAAAGTCAATAATAATTTAAAAAAGGAGCAATACAAGGAAAGATAACTTTCAGATATAGTAGTTGTCAGAAAATGCGAGAGGAGAAAAGTGTAACAAAACACAAAAAAAGCGTGAAGAGCATACACACCGTGGTGTTGCTGCGAACAAAAGGCTGCTTTTTTTTTTTTACTTGCTTGTGCTGGGAAGACGTTCATGACGTTCCCCCGAAAAAGAAGTAAAAAAGGAAGGAAGCGGAGGGAGAAAAACTTCCCAAAAAAGAAAAAAAACGAAAAAGAGAGGGCGAAGTGCAGCTGTGCACTGTATGACGACGCTTCCGTATTGAAGGCTAAAGCGACAATTTTTATCTTCTTTTCAAGAAAAGAGGATAAAGGAAAAAAAATAATAACGCTTTAGCAGAGTGTCGCACACAGGTGTTCTTTTTTTCTCTCACGTACACACTTGACCACGGCAGATATTTACGCTGCAAAAAAAGATAAAATAGAGAACGAAAACGCAACTCGATTCAACCGTGCGGACAAAGAGCACACCTTTTGCAGTGGGTAGTAGTAAAGGGGACAACAACAGAAGAACACACACAAAAAAAGAGATGATGAAGAAAACAGACAAGCTGCATGCATTGTTCTGAACGCAGACTCACCGCCTCCTTCAAATGCTTAGATCCCTTTTTGTCTCCATTTGCATTTCTCCTCTTCCCTACCCAAGTCCTGCAAACCCTGTACACAGCGCTAGCGAAGTAGCACTCCGCAAATGCGTGCGCATGTGTTGGCGTGTTCATGCACAGATGTGTGCATCTCGGCAGCTCCAAAGTACGTCTACCGCTTCCCTCTCTCATTGTCTCCTGGCTGACTGTGCGACGCTTCCTCACACACCACACACGGCAAACAGCAAGCAGGAGAACGCTACAAAGAGAGGGCGAGAGCGGCAAACAAGAAGGAAAAAATGTTGAGAAATGATGCACGACGGTGTGCCTCTGTGCATTGCACGGTTTCATCAATGCGTTAACTATTGATCTCTCCCCTCAAAAAACTTTTTTTTGGTCCTCTGCCTCCTCCTCCTTCTCTACGTCGCATATGTTTACGACGGGGCAACGAGGAGCTGAGGGATGAAGAGCGTCTTGGCGCCGAGCTGCTCCTGGATGCGGGCGAGGTTCTCCAGCGTGTTCTGCTGCGACATGGAGCGCAGCTGCATAACGTAGGACGAGTACGCGAAGCTTAGCAGGCCCACCGCGGTGATGTTCTGCAGGTTGCCGTCCGCGCCCATCACCTGCACCGTGTAGCGGCGCAGCGGCAGCGAGATCTGCGGTCCGGTGAACCAAATGCCAATCGAGGAGATGTTCTCGAGGGCGGTGCGGCTCAGCTCCATCGTGTACGGCTGCTCCGCGTCTGCCGCGTAAAACTCCTTCGCC
Organism: Crithidia thermophila; assembly: GCA_030849055.1. Classification (NCBI taxonomy): domain Eukaryota; phylum Euglenozoa; class Kinetoplastea; order Trypanosomatida; family Trypanosomatidae; genus Crithidia; species Crithidia thermophila. The sequence continues at coordinate 26,883 of JASAOP010002807.1, forward strand.
TGCGGGATGAAGGCGGCCCAGGTCTGCTGCATGAAGTCCACGACCTGCTGCGGGTAGTCCGCCTGGCGCGCCAGCTCCACGTCGCGCTGGGCGGCCATGTTGAGCAGCATCACCGTGCTGGCGCGGCGGTCAGACTCTGTCATGAGGCTCGCCTTCTCGTGCTCGGCGATGAAGGCGGCCAGCTGCTCCTGCTGGTGCACCAGGACCGCCAGCTTCTGCACATCCATGTCAGGACGCGCGGCGCGGGGCGACGCGGTGGTGGCCCCGGCAGCGCGGTTTGCGTACGAAACGGTGAAGGCGCTCTTCGCCACGGGTGCGATGACCCCGTGCGGCTTCGACAGCATCTCCGCCACCGGCAAGTTGCCGGCCGTGATGGGAGAAGCTGCGATGCAGGCCATCCTGTTTCTTTTAAAAATAAAATAGGTTAAAGGCGGTTTTGAAAGAGGTTTTGCAATGTTGAATGTGATTGGAACTTTAAACAAACAACAAGACAGGACAAAAAAAAAAAGGGATAGACTTCCTCTGGTAATTTTTCTTTTTTTTTTTTATCTGTGTGTTACTTCTCTTGACTTACCTTGTGTGTCTTTCGACGGAAATGTATTCGAAAGCAGAGTTTATCACAAGAAAGAAAGGGAAGGAACGGTGGGGAAAAAGGAACACTTTTCTGGAGGAGTGAAAAAGAAAGAAGCGACGGAAAAAAGTCTTCAAAAGATGTTCTGGTCTTCGCAGGCCTTTTTTTGTGGAAATGTAAAAGGCTGCTACTTCGCGCGCGGTGTTAATGCCGAGGGAGAAGGAATACCAGATTATCAATTGAGTAGAGGGGCGATGAACGAAATGGGGGGAGGGATCGGAAAAAAAAAAACGGTGTAAAGAGATAAATTGAAAGAAAAAAAGTGTGTAGTCGATCGACTTTGAGCAAGAAAACAAAGTCGCTAACAGGGAACTAAACTAGAGCAACCACAGTTTGAACAGAGAAAAGAAAACCGGGTTGAACGCGTGCAAGGTAAGAATACCAGTAAATAAAGAAAACACAAATAGGAAAGATAAATAACAATAAAAGATGCTAGAGGGAAAAACAATAAAGCACAGAGTAAACTAAAAGATGAAATACAAAAGAAAAAAAAACGTGAAAATGAAAGATGAAATTGGCAAGAGAGGTTGTTAGAGATTAAGGATTTTTTTTTTAAAATCTGATTGCGGTGTGCATGTGTGTCAAGTTCGTGGTACAGAAAAGGCGCAGAGGTGGGAGCAGAAGAGGAGAAAGTGAGAAATAAAGCAGTATACTCACGCTGTAATCGATGAAAACAAAACCGTTTAAATCAACTGCAACGAAACAACTTGCAGACGATTTGGAATGATCGATGCAATAACAAGAGCAACAAAAACACGAAAGCGCTGAGAATTAAGATATTGCACAACACATACACCATTTGCTGCAATACGCAAGGGTCTCAACTCACGTAGGACTGCCTCTTTTTAAAAACACTCAATCCTATTAATCTGTTTGCTTTTTCATTTTGACGTAAAGATAGAAGCGCGTCGACGAGAGAAATGCTCTTCGTAGCGTGTATCATTCTTAAAGGTATAAAGTTAGGTATAGACTCATGCACCTACTATCCGTTTGCAAACAGCCGCACTTTATCACGAAACGGAAACAGCTTTGCATCCAAAAAAAAAGAAAGAAAAGCGGAGTTTATTGGTTTAATTCGTTAGCTCGATTAATGCTCCGCGCTTAGGAATTGCTTCAACTGTTTGGCAAAAGAGAAAAAATCCACCAAAAGAAAAGCCATTTCGCACCTGCTGCAGCGGGCGAAAAAGACAGTCAAGCACAAATTCAAACACACACCAACCCTCACACGCCATTCAAGACACAAAACAAAGTGAAAAAAATATTGAGATAGGAAAACATGCTGATCAGCGTCGGTGCTTCTCAGATTCTCTCTCCTTTTTTCGTTTCCCATCCCGTGTTTCGGGTTACTCCCACTCTGTGGTGCCCGGAGGCTTGGCGGTCATGTCGTACATCACGCGTCCGACAAAGTCCAGCTTCTGCACCGCCGCCACGATCTCCTCCAGCACCGGCAGCGGCATGTACGACGAGCCCGGCGTGGCGGGGATGCCCGTCATGAAGTCGTTCGTCAAGAAAGTGCGGATGACAACGCTGTAGCCGCCCTTCTTGTCAAAGCCCACCGGCACCAGCACGATGGGCACCTGGCTCAGCGTGCGCACCAGCTCATGGCGGAGGAGGATCTGATTCACGGCGTCGTCGGCGAGCCGCAGCTTGTCCAGCACGTCTACTGTCAGGCACGTCGGCGTCACCTCTGACGGCGAAACCGGCTCCGGGGCACCGAACAGGAAGACGACGCGGTTTACGGCGTGCGCCGTCTTCGGGATCACCTTGGCGAGGTGCATGAGCGTCTGCCACTGCTCCGCGGTGGGAAAGGACGCCATCGACACCGCCGCCGCGTACGCGTACGTGCGGCCATCGCCCTGCACGCCGACAGTCCGCACCGGCAGCACGCAAGCAGCGAGCCCGGCGCTCTTGGCCAGCCCCGCGGCCGCACCGCTCTCGCCCTCCCCGTCCTCCGTCGTGCCGGCACACACGCGCTTCACCGTCGACTCCGTCTCCGCAAACGCGGCGTCGCGGAAGGGCGTGCCGTCCGTGCAGAGCGTGCGGATGGCGAGGCCGGGCCCGGGGAAGGGCTGGCGCTCGACAAGGTGGCGCGGAATGCCGAGGCGGGCGCCGAGCTCGCGAACCTCGTCCTTGTGGTAGTCGCACAGCGGCTCGATGATGCGGCCGGCGTCGCGGAGCTGACGGACCACCGCCGTGTCGTTGTGGTGCGTCTTGATGGCATCGGCGTTGGCGCTGGCGTACTTGCTGCCGGACTCGATGAGGTCCGGCCGCAGCGTGCCCTGCGCCAGCAGCAGGTTGCCCACGTCCAGCTGCAGCTCCTTGATGACGCGGTCGCAGACGGTCATGAAGGTGTTGCCGATGATGTTGCGCTTCTCCTCCGGGTCCGTCGTCTCGCACAGGCGCTTCGTCGTGTACGCCGGCCGCGACCCCTTCGCCGCCATCTCCGTCGTGGCGTTCGCGAAGTCGTCCTGCGCCTTGACGAGGTGCAGCCGCACCCCCGCAGCCTCGAGGGCCTCGACAACCTGCGCGCTCTCCCGCAGCCGCATGAAGCCGTGGTCAATGTGAATGCACACCACCCGCTCCGGGCCCAGCGCCTTCAGCAGCAGCACCGCACACACGGTGCTGTCCACGCCGCCGGAGGCGAGGCACAGCACCTTCTGGCCAGCCGCCGTGCGCTCGCGAATGAAGCGCAGGGCAACAGCCTCGCGATCCTCCATCGTGAAGTTGAAGGCGCACCCGCAGAAGTGGAGGAAGTTGTGGAACATCGCCTTGCCCGACACCGTCAGCTCCACCTCCGGGTGGAACTGCACACCGAAGAGCGGGAGCGACTCGTGCTGCACACCCGCAATGATGTTGGCCGAGCTGCGCGCGATCACCTTCATGTTCGGCCCCGCCGACGTGATGGAGTCGCCGTGCGTCAGCAGCACCGCCTCTGTCGACTTCAGCCCGGCGAAGATGGGCGACGTCGTGTCGATCTCGATGTCGTCCTGGCCATCCTCGCGCACCTTGCCGCGCTGCACCGCCCCACCGAACGTCTCCGTCAGCATCTGCATGCCGTAGCAGATGCCCAGCACCGGCTTCCCGATCGTGAAGAGCGCCTTGTCGTACTGCAGGGCCGACGAGTCGTTGACGGAGCACGGGCCACCGCTGATAATGACGCCCTTCAAGTTGGCATCGCTGCGGAGATGCTCAGCGGGGGTGTTGAGCGGCAGGATCACCGTCTCCACGCGCAGCTCGCGGATCTTGCGGTCAATCACCTTGCCGTACTGCGAGCCAGCATCGAGGATGGCGACGTACTCGCCCGCTGGGGTACCCGCATGCGCCATTAATATTAGTTTTTGTAAGTTGTTTCAAGCGAGTCTGTAGGAATCGATTGTAAGCTAGGTGAAGGGCCGCGTTCAGCTACGTTGGCAGATCAAAGCGTAAATGTAAACTGACTGCGATGATGCATTAAAGAGGAGAGGCAGGAAGGAGGTACAGCTGAGAGACTGTGCAAAAGAACCATTCGACATAACATCAGAGCTGGACAACTACTCGACAGCTATGTATATTGGGCTTTCTATTCGTCGCACTTTACTTTTATGTTTGTACTTCTTTTCAAGGAGCAGATCTCAATAATTTAAAGGGTATCAAACGCCAAAACAACCACCTACCTAACACTCTAAGCACTTCTGCAAACAAACAAACAAAAAAAAAAGCGTATCTCTTCACTGTGAATAAAAGCACACGCGCGCACTCACCCTTCGTCATTTTTGTTTTGGTGTGTTCTGCGATGCTTCTCACTGCTGCTTGAGGAAGACACGCAGAAAGGCGCCGTTAAACTCCATGCCCTCCATGTTCGCCGCTGCTGCCACCGCGTCCCCCCGCTCTTCGAAGGTGACCTCCGCAGCTCCGGTGGTCTTTGTGCCTTCCTTCTCCTCGCCTAGAGCTGCATAGTCGACCACCTCGCCGAAGCACGCACACAGCTGCAGCAGCTCTTCGGGGCTGTACGATGCTGGCAGACTGCGAACACGAATGGTGGAGCTCATGATCGAATTCGCTCCTCGTGAGCTTGATGTTCTAATGTAAAGCTTATTTTTAAAGGTTAAATGAGGAGTGCAGTTACAAGATGGTGTGAAAATCAATACGCGAAAGAAGTCAATAGAGAGAAAAAAAAGTAAAGATTTGAAAGCACACAGGACGATGCATCATATCAGAATTCAGCGCAAGTTTCTTTCTGTGCTGCGTCACCATCGTTGACAAACACGTGGAGGAGTTTCATAAAGTCGAGACTGCCGCGGAGAAATATTTTGTGCCATTTTACAACACTGACAGAAGGCAGCACTCTAGATTGTTGAAATCCACAGCACAGTTCAATTCTCTTTTTCTATTTTCATGGCTTTTGTCATTGAAGAGAGACGAGAAAATGCATCTAAGAATAATAAAAAAAGTGTTTGAAAGCGTTAAATTTACTCTCAACACATACTGTATCTATCAGAAATAACTGTGATCACCACAGAACAGAGGAAAAAAAAAAAGCAACAACCAATTGTGCGTGTCAAAAACAACCGCCCACACAACCACCTCAAAATCAACCTATTCCACCACCCAACAGCAGTTCATCTGCATGAAAATTAGAAAGAAAAAAATGGGCGCTTTACCACACTACTGTCTCTCTCTCTCTCTCCCACGGCGTCTTCGCTTTGAAGCTCTGACCAATCTCTAAGCGGACACCATTGCGCGCAGCTCCGCCAGCGTCTTCATGCTGTCCTGGGTCTGAAGGTTGTTCGCCTCCTGCAGGAGATCAGCCCAGATGTCCTTGCTTTCCTCTGCCGCCACCACCTCGTCGAGCACGTGCTTGCGTGCGTTCGACTTCGCCTTCCACTCCTTCATGGCCTGCTCGAGAGCCCACGACTTCGCCTCTGCCTCGATCGCGGCGACCGTCTCCGCAATGCGGCTCTTCAGCTGGCGCGTCTTTTCCTCGTGCGCCGTCTGCTCCTGCGGGATGGCCGCCTCGTGCTTTTTCACCAACGCCAGCAGCTGCTCGCGGGCCTCGTCGCGCGACTTTTGAAAGGTGGCGAGGCGCTCCTTCACGCCGGCGTCCCTGTCCTCTGCCTCCTTCGTCCGCGTGGCCACGACCTGCATGCGCTTGTTCAGCACCCGCACGTGCTCCTCCGTGCGGCGGCGCCGCTCCTCCACCTTGCGGAGCAGCTCCTCGGTTTCGCGGGCCATGCGCTGCACCTCGTCCTTCTTGCTGGCCACCTGCGCTTCGATGGCGCTGCTCGTGTTGCGGATTGTTTCCTTCTCGAGGTCCCACTGGTGCACCATGGTGGCGTGCTCGTTTTCCACCTCCTGCAGCGCCTTGCGCGCACTCTCCAGCTCGCTGTTCTTGTCCGTCAGCTCACCCTTCAGCACGCGCCACCGCTGAATGAGCTCCGTAACCTGCGACTTGTCCATTTTTTTTTTTTTATAAAGCCGAGCGGTGAATGGAGTTGAAGCAATCTTAGTGTGTCTATGAGTGGAATCTAAAGTGCCTTTCTGTCGATGCGGAACAATCGAAGAGGAGAAAAAAAAGCAATTAAAAAGCAGCTTTTATAACGGCTTTCTATCTGAACAAAAAAAAAAACCTTGCGAAAGAAAGAATGTGGGAATGTAGCGCGAGGCTGTGCCCACAATTAATGAAGCACAGAACAAACATAAACACAAGCATTTAGATGAAAAAAGGGAAACAGCAAGGGAGTGCGAGCAGACAGAGAGGAAATGACAAAAGGAAGAGCAGCAGAGAAGAGGAACGCAGATGTGCTTGCGCTTTTGAACACAAACACGTTGGTGCGACGCATTCTTACGCAGATATGCACCAATGTCTTTAATATTCCGGAAGCAGCAAATTCGCAAGGTAACTCATTGTACACTTACCAGGCGCTCTCTTTAGAGCACCCACCAAATACACATAAAAGCAGAGGAGTAAAAAAACGGTGCGAACGTCACCGCAAAACGCGCTACACAAAATAGTGCACTCACTTGAACGTAAAACTCTCACAATGATCTTCACTTTGCCCAATACATTCGCATTTCATCAACGCTTTTAGGTGAAAGATGCCTTCTTAACTTTTTTTGTGTTGCAAAATGTTTCGTGCATCATGAACATGTCCATGATGGTTTCAGGCAAAAAATGATGGGTCAAACAAAAGTAAAAGAAATCACAAACGAAAGAAAATAGTGAAAAAGTGAAATTTAGCACCGAAAAATGCTAGAGTTAATTTACACAGTCGCAATTATGAGAGAGAACACGTCACAGGGGACGACAACGCAGTGAATAAAGAAGAATACAAAAGGCAAAAGAGGTCAAAAACATACCGGAGTTGGGGTTCAACGCTCCGGCACGATTTCCAGCATATTTACAAGCCCACGCTTCCACAGACAAACATAAAGAACTGCTTCTTTTTCTTCCTGTTAACTTACGTAACGCAAACACGTACAGCTTGCTTATTCACTATTGCTCCAAAGACAGAAGGGCAGTACAAGAAGAATCCCTCAACAATGCGACACTACGTAACACCAAGTCAAGTGCACAAAAACGAATCAAAAGAACAATAATAAAAGAAGTAAAAAGGAAAAAATTGTGAATTGCGTGCACATCCAAATTCGAGAAATTAAACAGCCAAAAAATATATATATATACGCACACACACAATGACGAAAGCAAACCACCAAACAGCAAAAGGTTCTTTTTCTTTCGTCATGCCAAAACAAATAGCTCCCACATTTTTCCTCAAGCGTTTTGGAGTAAAAAAAGGAAAAAAATAAGTTTTATCCCTTCCGAACGCCAACGATACTTCCAACGTGAACACAAATAAGAAAAAAAGAGGATGATTAAGGCGTAAGCATAAATATAATGGTGCACGCTATGAAAAAGAGGAAAGAGGCGGAAGTAAATGCACTTCGTGCGTGCAAAGAGGAAAGAAGGAGAGAAAATTAACGTGAATAGAAGAGGATGTAGCTGCAGCCGATGAGTTTGATTTGATCACTGGCAAAAGTTTTCAAAACGTTTTCTTTTACTTCGTTCTCCTTTCAATTGAGCAGATAACTTTGGAGGAAGATGAAAGTAAGGGTAATACACAGCTACACTCCTCATTTACAAGAAAAACGCGGAAGCGCACAACAAAAACGATAGCATGGCTAAACCTGTTGTGCTTTACAAGAATGTCGCAAAAATAGCTGAAAGCAAAAAAAAAAAACAAAAGTGAAGGAGGAGAGATTAAAAGAGATACATAAAGCTATACTTAGAATTCTGCGTTGCTGAATAGTAGATCGACAAACTTGCAACAGAAAAAATTAGTTATTTTTTCCTTTAAGAGTCGTAAAATTAGATACAATAAAAAAGAAAGGAGATATGTTTTACGAAAAAGAAAAGAAAAGGTAAGATAATCGAGAATTAAAAATTAAATTTTAGGTTTGAGAAGGTAAACTGTTTCCTCGTCTCAGAGCGCAGCGCGTTGCGAGAACACACAAACGGTCGAGTTCTGTACACATGATAGAGTGACAGAACTAACAAAAAAAAATTGTTCGGTGTGTATCATACGACGTTTGTGTGTGTGCCGATCCTCAATCTTTCTCTTTTCTCCGACGAATACCATATGCGCCACTTTTTGAAAAAAAAAAGCAAGATGCAGTCTGGTCTCACAAAACGAAGAGAAAAAAGAAACCAGATCAAAAGCGTTCTGAAGGTCGTGGATGTACAAGTTGTCCAATCGGAACAAATAAAAAAGTTAAACAAGAGGGAAAGCGAGAGGTATTTGAAACAAGTGCAATGAGTGCAGGTCACGCAGAAAAGAAGTCGCTTTGCATCAAAATGACAAGTGGAAGCAGTGTACACGAGAAAAAAAAAAAGGGCCATCTTCATTTATCTGACTGCTTTTGGAGATCCCTTAACGAGAGGCTCTGCTGCCAAAAAAAAAACTTTGCTTTTTATCGGAAGGAAAACAACGAGAGAAGTAGTAGCATAAAAGTTCCTGTGACTCTTTGCCAGAGGTCCAAAAATGAAAAGAAAGACAAAGCAGTGGCACACATACACCCACATAAATATTTAAGCAGACTCACACAAAGGCGCTTCTTTTATTAAGTGCAGCGTTCGTTTTTCCTGTTCCATCTGAGAAGATCAAAATAAAAGAAGAGAAAAGTATGGGATTGGAAAAAAACACAATACGATTCTGCGAGGAAGCTTCTCGTATCACGACGATCAATTGAACCACACAACATTTTTTTTTTCGACTGTCGTTTGTTGTTAGAGAACCACGACAGCGTATTAAAAGTCCACAAGTAGCAAAACTCTTGCATCGTTTCTGTAATACCTTCAAAAGCACGTTCGAATACGGAAAAGAAAATTCGGAAGAAAACAATCACGCTCCCCTGGTTTTAGTCATCGGCGACCAGTTTACCAATTTTCCTAAAAGGTCCTCTAGTGAGAGGATGAAGCGCCGTTTGAACAATCCAGAGAGAGAAAGAGAAAGAGAGAGAGAGAGAGAGAGAAAAGAGAAGAAAAACACAGCTTAAATGCCTGGCGGTTTCAACAAACCGTATTGTGGTGCGTATAAACGAAACAGTCAAGCATTCGCAGCAAAACAAAAGTCAGAAGTTGAAACGGGGAAAGAGAAAAAGGGACAGCAAGCCAAATAGAACTTTACAATACTCTCCACTTTTATTTTTTCTTGTTTCGAAAAACAAAAAAAGAGGTCCAATGCATCAAAGCGTCCTCATCCTATAAAATGTACGTCGAACCAAAGAATGCATCATCTCCTCTCAGGTAACTTCTTTTGTCAAGCATCAAAAATAATTTGTACAGCAAAGCAAGAAGCAGTCCAAGACGAGAAGGAGCGGTACTGAATGCGCGCAGTGAACACACAGGCTCATACACACGCAGAAAAGAAAGCAAAAGCTATCAACCGCTAGCAGGAGTAAGAAAAGCACGGTAATACAAGTCGGTAAAAATGTTGTCTTGAAAAAAAAAGAGAAGGAAAAGAAAATTTTAAAAGCGCCACTCGCAACACCAAAACAACAACAAAACTAAACAAAAGCAAACAAAGAAGCTCTGAAGCCGTACAAGTAGCGCTCTGCAAAAAAAGATAAACAACAGGAAAAAGAAATGCAGTACCTACCTTTCGCATAAATATAAATGTCAAGCAAAGACCAGACTGTTTCTTTTAGCTCTCGCGTTTTGAGAACGTGCTATCACGATTGACAAACGTGGAGAAAAAGAGAAAAGACGTCTTGTGGAGAATCAGATATGAAATTAATGCAGAATTCTTTTTTTACACTCCTCTCTCGCCGTTCTCAGAGATGCGTTTGATCGACCTGGTTGCATGTAACGAAGAAAGAAAGAGGGAAACGAACACAAACACAATTACAGATACATATATATACGTGGTACGAGCTGACAGATTACAAAGACCAAAAAAAGGAGCTTCGGGAAAGCTCAGGGAAAGATAAAAAACCAATTATATAAATTCTTAAGTTTCTTCTAGCAACGGGGAAAAGAGAAAAATAAACCCAAACGAAAGCAAGAGACGTATTCACGGAGAATTGGCAATCAATACGCTAAAGAGGAGAAGAGAATCTGCATTATTATTATACTTGAAAAAACAACCATCGCCCAATAATACGAATTAAAAAGAAAAAGAAGAAAAGGCAACAGACGAAAAGCAAAAAGAAGTGTAAGAATAGCAAAAAAAAAGAAACAGCCGCCGCCTTTATCACTTCTAGAAGTTTACTGGAAAGGCATGGGCATCACGTACATGGGCTGGTTCGCACCGCCCTGCGCACCAGGCGGCATGCCACCGGCCGGCGCCTGCGGCACGATGTAGCACTGCCCGTTCGGCCCCTGCATCATCATGTACGGTGGCGCCATCATGGGCGGTGCCTGGGCCGGCATCGGGTACATCATCTGCTCCTGGCCAAAGTGCGGCGGGGGCGGGGGCGGGGGCGGGTTGCCGCCGGCCGAGTTCACCGGCTGCCAGCCCGTCGCCGAGGGCACAAAGACGGTGTTGTTCGACATGCCGGGCGGCGCCGCGGTGGCCGGGCCGCCGAGCGACTTCTGCCGCGGTGTGAGCGGGTCGCGACCGGAGCTGGAGGAGCGGGAGGAGTTCTGCGAGTCGCCCTTCTTGCCACGCCCGCTCGTGTTCAGCGGCGTCTCGCGGGTGCGGCCGCTGCCCCGACGTGCGCTGCGGCGCCGCCCGCATTCGCTGTTGGCGCTGGAGCTGCAGAGCGAGAGCGCCTCCGGATCGGAGAGGGAGCCGTCGGCCCGGTCGTGTGCCTTGTAGTGCACGACGTGCACGAACTGGCAGTCCTCGCCGAAGCAGCAGATGCCGTTCTTCGAGTAGTGCGCGCAGTGCTGCATCGTGACGGCCGGCTGCTCGTTCCGCTTGCACTGGTTGTAGTACTCCTGCGCGCCGCGGGTGACAAAGAGGACGCTGCTGTCGTAGGCGTCGACGGGGGTCGGCGTGTTGGGCAGCGCGACGCGGAACTCCACGCCGGCTGGCAGCGTCGGGTAGGTCTTGGTCGATGTCCACCGCGTGTGGAGGGAGTGGCGGAGGACGAGGTGGTCTGGCATGTAGATGCACGTCCCCTGGTCCGCCGAGCCGCCGCCGACGACGATGGAGTCGAGCGGGTTCGAGTCCTCGACGGTGCTGAAGGCGGGCACGGCGGTGCCAGCAGCGAGGGCCTCGTTGAGCTTCTTGCTCAGGATGTCCTCCGCAGAGGCGAGGGTGACGACGTTGGGTGCCCCCGTGGCGTTGCTCGGCACCTGGTACTTGAGCGCGTCCTCGGCATCCTCGACGTTGAGGGCGCAGTGCACCTCGCGGCAGAGCGACCCGTTGAGGCACTCCTTCTTGCTGTTGTACTGCGAGCACACAAAGAGCTTGTTGCGGCTCTTGTTCGGGCCCAATTGGTTGTAGTCGTGCAGGTAGTCCAGCACGCCGCGGGTCACCTTGACCTGGTCGGAGGCGACGGTGAAGAGGTGGTCCATGTCGTGGCAGAAGAAGCGCACGCAGAAGCCGGAGGGGAGGGTCATGTTCTGGATCTCCGCCTCGCTCATCAGTTCGAGCTCATCAATGGACGGGATTTGGATCGTGTCCCACTTCTTCGAACGCACCTTCTTGGTGCGTGACGAGGACGAGGAATGCACGGACATATTCAAAGAGGAGAAATAGAAAACAAAGAGGCAAGTAAAAAGGGCAAAGGTCCTTTCTTACAGGATTCTTATAGTTTTTTTGTTTATATATTTTTAAAACAGCAAAGGGGTTGTGCTAAGTGTTTAGTGGCGAGTTCAAGGCGATGTAGGAACGAGAAAAAAACAACAAATGAGTGGTTCGGTAGGCGCGTTGGATAGACGGCTTACTTCTGTAATTGTGTTTCGAGGTTTTACAGTGAAGGACAAAGGAGAGTGGTATACGAGTGAAAAAAAAAGAGGTAGAAGACCGTAAAAATAAAACTACGACACCAACAAAGGAATGTTCATGGATACAGTGGTGAACGGCACTTAAAAAATGAAGTGCCTATTCGCCTTTTGTAAATCCTCACTTCTTGTTGAGCGACACGCCCAGCGATTAGACAAAGCGAGGCAACGTCACGAAGAGAACACCATGAACTCCACAGCGTTGGGGCAAACCAGCACACTAGAAAAAAAGAGAGAAGCGTGCATTTTTTTTAAATGTACCCGTTTGGGTGCGCCTCAAGCACGAAAAGAAACTACCATTCTTTATTTGCTCTTCGTAAAGCACACTTTCTTGCGAATAACAACTCAAACACAAGTGCAGTTTTCCTTTTTTTTTTCAATTTCATGTCGTAAGCTGGTTATTATTACAAGAGAACGGAAGTTTCTATTGAAGAAAAGAGTACACACCTGGGCAACGCAGTTGATCAAGCAAAAAAAAAAAAAAATGGAAGCTTGATAAAAACACATACACGAAACACAACAACAAAAGCAACAAAGAAGAGGATGACACGTAGTCGCGCTACTATGGCAATTCAACTCACATCGAGTGCGTGCGCAGAGTATCTGCACCTCTTATTCCGAAAAAAAAAAAAAAAACAAAAGCCGCTGCACAAATACTTTCTTTGAAGACCTTGATGGTTCAAAAAGAAAATAGAAAGACAAGATGACAGCAATGATAAAATAATCAACAACGACAAACAGAGCTAACAACAAAGCATCGAGATTTCAGCGGCCACAACGAAACAGCAGTATTTGGAGAGATTGAGAGAGAGAGAGATAGAGAGAAAGAGAGAGGAGACGTAAAATAAAAAACAAAACCAACCTCACTACAAAAATAAAAGTGCTCGAATAGTCGTACAAAAAATAAAATGTGTGCGTCTGCATCTCCACTAAACACAATTACTGACTTGATGCTGTGGCTTGCACGTTCTCTCTGGTTCTTGTGTGTTATGCCTTCTTCCCCTCCACGTTGAGGGTGTCCTGCAACGAGGTGATCTTCTTCACCGCGTCCTTGCGCCGCTGCCGCCACTCCCCCTCGAGCGACTGCAGGCTGTCGGTGCGGAAGAGAATTCGCATCAGCTCCTCGTAGTAGCCCTTGCGCTGCAGGTCCGTCAGCGGCGACTGCATCGCCCGCTCGATCTCCGCCGTGTCCTTCTCCACCTCCAGCAGCGTAATCGTCTCCGGGTTCGAGAACTCGCCAGCCGCGATGAAGACGCGCGTGTCCGCCCGCATGCCAAGGTCGAAGAGCTTCGCCTGCGCGTTCTGCGGCAGGACGCGGCCGCGGAAGATCACCTGCGCCTTCCCGCCAATCTCCGGCGCCTCCGCCACGACGGCGAGGATGAGGTCGACAACGGACGACTCGCCGTTCATGTCGACGTGCACGACGCGTTGCAGCGATGGGATGTGGCACTCGACAGTAAAGCGCGTGCGCTGGCGGTGGTTCAGCTCCTCCTCCTCGGCCGTCATGGCAGGCGCTGGCGGGGCTGGCGATGGCTGCGGTGGCGCTGCAGCGGCGGCCGGGGGGCTGGCGTTGGCCGAATCCTGCGCCGTGCTCGCGTTGCGGCCGCTGTTTGCCTTGTTGTTGTTGTTGCGGTTTGGCGAGAGCCGGTCCCGCGTGGCGGGTGAGGGGGACGCGTCCACCGGGGCCGGCGGCGTGGGCGGCCGCTGCGGCTGCGACTTTGTCTTGGGCGATCGCCCGTCGGAGTTGTTCGACTCCGCGCTGGTGGAGCGCCCGACGCGGGGGGAGCGCTTCGGCGGGTGCTTCACCACCGGGTTGCCGCTCTTGTTCCTCCGTCCAGCCTCTCCGGCCGAACCCTCCGTGACGTTGGTGCGCCGACCCGACGTGGCACCACCCGCGTTGTTGTTGTTGTTGTTGTTGTTCGCAGCGGGCTCTGCAGCTTTGCTCTTGCGAGAACTTCCAGAGGCGGGCCGCGGCGACGTGCGTGGCGACGTCCGCGCTGGCTCCTGCAGTCGCTGCTGCTGCATAGGCGGTGGCGCCTGCTGCTGCGGCTGTTGTTGCACGGCTGCCTGCCGCGGTGGGAGCGGCTGCCGGTGCGGCTGCTGCATGTCCGCCGGCGTGGCGATCATCAGCGAGCCGTACGGGTAGTCGCACACGCAGGAGTTGTCATCGGCGATGAGGCCGTTGTACAGCAGGCGGGTGTTGGCGTCGTAGTTGTACTCGTCAATGAGAAAGTTGCGCAGCTCGCCGACGGTGCATTCGATGGGGAGGGCAAGGTCGATGGTCTCGCCGCGGGTCGACCGGATCTGCGCCTTCGTCTGCTCCGGCTGGTAACCGTAGTACGCCATTATCCCCGCACAAAGACAAACACAAAGACCAAGGTCCTATGGATTAGCTTCTACTACTGCTACGCAGACGGAGACGAACGGAGGGAGGGAAGGAGGAGAGAGAGAGGGTTGTAGGAAGCTAAGAGAGGAAAAAAAATTGAAGGGTGAAGCTACTACTACTGTGTGAAGGTGCAGAGGAAACAAAGAGCCGCAGAAGCTTAATGGCTGAAGAGTGAACCGTTAGGGCTTGAAGGTACAAAAAAAAAAGGAAGAGGTTTTATGTGCAACGTGTGCGTCAATTGTAAAGAATCGGCGACGCTGCGCTGCAGGTGGGAAAAAGGATGCGGTGAGTTTGGGAGAAACGAACGTATGTTTGTGGAGATGTGAAGCGTTGATTGTGTGCGAAGGTAGGCGCTGCAGCGAAACAAAAAAGGAGTAGATTAGAACACGTGTGGCGCCAAAAAATAGATGAAACTACTAAGCGTGACAATAACAATAACAGTGAAGTATCCTTTTTTTTTGTGGAAATTCCTTTGTTAATGCTCAACCAATAGTGGGAGTATTGAAAACAGATAGAGTAAACGGGAAAGTGACTGGATAAAACAGGAAAAGAAAGAAGTACACATAATGTCGCAACTCGCAGAAATGCAAAGCTCTAAGATCGCTTATTTCCCCTTTTGCATTCTCAAGGTGACCCAGATCGGCATGAGAGATATTATTCGAGTATTTTTCCAGAATTGTTTTTACGAAAAAGGATCACCTTTTAATTGCACGCAGAGATAGGAGAGAGAGAAAAAAAAACCACACCTTTTTTAACACTTCCCTTCTACGTCAGTGGCGCGTACTGCACCGGCTGGCCTGGAATGCGGTACTCCCGCGCATACCGCACGATGACGTGGGCGAAGCTCTGATCCGGTCCCAGCAGCACCTCCATGTATGCCTGCAAGTCCGGCTGGTGCCACCGCTGCGGGCGCAGCTCAAACAGCAGCCGCAGACGAGCCGCGAAGTCGTTCGTCAGCGTCTCCTTGGGCAGCCACCACACCATGCTCTGCAGTGTGCCGCGTGCGTGACTCGCATTTGACTTGCCGTTGCCGCCGGTGCCACCTCGCGACTCAACCACGACAAACCCACGCAGCTGATCCAACAAGGTCTCCTCCACGCTCGGCGCACTGCGCGCAGGAAGGCCGTCGCACCCGTAGAAAGAGGACGGAATGCTGTCCATCCATTTCTCCAGAAAGGTGTCCAGCGGCAGCCCACGCGCCACCGCCGCCGTGGTGCTGAGTCGGCGCTCCACGACGTCGCTGTGGGTGTCGAAGATGCCAGCCGCCAGCCCGACCAGCACGCGCGGCACGCAGAGCAGACCTGTGAGACCGACAAGATGCACGTCGTCGCTTTCCTTCGCGCCGTACACCGCCTCCAGCGAGCGCAGCACCACCGCTGGGTACACGGAGGGGCACAAGTGTGTTCGGGCGGCGTCCCACGTGATTTCCTCCTGCGGCCCTAGACCCTCCGCGAAGGCCAGCACGGCAGCGAGGGCCTCGTAGACGAGAGAAGGCTGCAGCAGGCGGACCTTGCCGTGATGCACGACAGCCCCCATCTCCTGCAGCTGACGGGCCAGCTCCGCCGGACTGCTGTGGAAAGCGCGGGTGAGCTCCGCAAAGGTGAAGCCGCTGGACGACGCCGCCTTCCCGCTCACGCCTGCCTCATCGTCCTCCTCGTCACCCTCGTCGTCCCTTTCCAGTTCCTCGATGGTGAGGTAGGAGTTCGCCAGCACCGTCAACAGGTTCAGCTGCGGGTTGGCCGCGTTACTGTCAAACATGCGGGTCAGCGAGGCCACCACCACATCATCGTTGTGCGCCCGCACCACCGTCGGCGCTGCAGGAGAGGAGGCGTCTGCGGAGGTCTCCTGCGCCACGGCGGCGGCCCCTGCGGCGTTGAGACGACGCCGCGCCAGCATCAGCACGTTGGAGTACTCCACGCGCCGCACAAAGCGGGTGGAGACGTCGTCGTGAAGGCACAGCTGGTCCTCGCCTTTCATCACCAACACAACGGACACCCCCGCATGGCTCGCGGGCTGCGGACCATCGGAGCTTTCGCTGACGTTACGCGGCTGTGGTCGGGCACGCTTCCGGGATGCCGTGTGCGGGGCACCGCAGGGCTTCTCGTCAAAGCGCTTCAGCCACGCATCGTCCACGGACACAAGCCGGTACTCGTGGCGATCAGCGAAGTTGGATCGGACGAAAATTCGATTCATTGAGGAAAAGAAAACCGATAAGAAAGGCCGCAAATAAACCCAAAAAAAAAACTCGAAGCTGGTTGCACTGATGAAGAAAGGAATAAGCGGAAAAAAAGTGACTGTCTATGTTTGTTCTCACAATTGTATACGTAGTGTTCTATAAATGAAATGCTGACGCGTTTCGTCAAACCAAAGGAAAACCTGTTGAAAGAAAACTACGTCGTTTTTTTCTTTCTCTTTTTTTTGCCCTTTACACGTTTTGAGGGCTGCTACGATCAGAAAACCAATTTCAAATAAAGAAAACAAAAAGAGAGGTAGAGAGAGGAAAAGCGAGTGACGATAGACTGGTAAATTGAGTAACAAGCTAAATATTTGTCACGATGCATACAAAAGGATGACCTTTGTAGCATTTACAATCGCGTTTGTTTTGTTTTAAATCTGATGAGAGAAGTCTCAACTTTCAGCCTCTCATCAAGGCAAATAGCTACTCGATCACTGGCAAACGCTTGGCGCTTGTGACACCAAGTGAAAGCAGGAGACACGTATTGCTCGAATGCAAAGCAGGCAGCAACAGCAGTGCCATCAACTATCACAAACCCACACACAGTAAAAATTAGAACTGCGCCAGCAGCTGGTCCATCGTTGTCCCATCGCGAAACAGTAGAATAAAGGAGTGCCACCGGCTTCCTTAATTCCTCGTTCGACTTGTTCAATTTACCAGTTTTAGAAACCAAGCGAAAAGAAAAATCAAAGCGATCAAACAATCATTGGCGTTAGCATAGCCAGACAAAAAAAAAAAGAAAGAAAAATAAGAGTAAAAGAGATACTAAACAGGAGTGCTAACAGGCAAGCAAAAACGCAAGAGCTGTTGTCAACAACGACGACGGCAAAAATAATAAAAAAGCAAAGCCAACCGAGCCTTCTCACCAAAACAGTGTTAAATAAAGTTGTTAAACAAGGGATATTATTTCCCTAAACATAAAAAAAGCGCGGATCCGAAAGATACGAAAAAAAGAAGTAAACAACTTTTAACAAATCAAGAGGGCAGGTAGAAACAAAGGTAAGACAGAAAAGCACCTCAAGAGCGTTCGTTCAGCATTATCTTGTTTGAAAGCTAGTGCCTGATTATATAAAAATGTAGGTGTGAGTGTAAGAAAGAGAAAGAGAGTGCGTCCAGCACTTTAATGGAAGAGTGAAAACGACATAGAGCAAAAAAACGTCCAAAGCTTTCCAAATAAGCTTATAAGGAGAAAGAACAAATACGTGCCACGCGGGCCCACAGCTGACCCTATTTACGTGTGTGTCTCTGCCAAGTTGCAGAGCAGCATCACCTAGCAGCAGGAAAAATAAACATCAAACCAGCAACGACAAAAAGAAAGAAAACGGAATGGCTCTCGTTTGTTCTCCTTTTGTCCCATCTCGCCCTCACAAACATCAAAAACCTTCCCCACCTCATTTTAAAATGTTTCGCTGCGCATCTTGTATAAATCTCTTCCTTCGTGAGTGTGTGTGTGTGTGGGTGTAATTTAGTTAGTTAAACTTTACGCTCCGGTCCCCACCAACTCTACAACAAGAGCGAGGGCCGGATTACATAAATAAATAAAAATTGTGAGAAGAGCGAAAACAAAACGAATTAATATGTGGAAGACGCGCAACGACACGAGTCCGCCTAATGAGGGTGAGAGATGCGCTTCTTTCTCGGAGCATAGCACCTTCAACAACAACCACAACAATGATGAAGGCGGTCAGAAGAGAACACAAGAGCTACATGCATTCAAACGAACTTCCATTTTTCACCCTGCTTGCTCAACAAGCACAGCAACATCCCCGCAATATTCGAAGAGGCACACGCACACAGAAAGATTTCACTTTCTTCCGAGTTTACAGCAACAAAACAAGTTTTCCCTTTACAGCATTCCTGCAGTGGAAAGGAGAAAAGAAAAAGAAAAAAGAAAGAGAGGGAGCAATACTATCTGAAGCAACAAGGGCAGCGAAGACAGCGTCATTCAGCAATTCACAACACTAAACAAATGGTCTGATTCGCTCTTTTTTTTTTCCTTTCTTCTTTGGAGCGCAACCCTTTCGCAGCTTTCTCAGGTTCAAAGAGCCTAAAAACAGCCAGTCGTGCTTGTAAAGCAGCACTGGAAAGAGGTGACACCTGTGGTCACAAAACGATAAATAATAAAAAGAAAACATGCTGGTCGAGTTTATATGAATTCGCCTGACAAAAAAGAGAAAGAGAAAAAGGAGATAGTTTTGCGTTTTTTTTTTTAATCGTCTCGTAGAGGGAATGAAAGGAGACAAGATTCCTGTTTACAGCAAGATAGCTGTTTAGCTCTCACCCAAACACTATTTGTTTCTTTCAAATTTCAGAAGACAGACAGGGGGAAAAAACGAGCAAAACATCTTTCTTTATCAATATGACACTCCTTTTACTTTCTCTTGGTTTTGCACGGCTACCGTTGTCAGTGCAGGTTGACTATTCCTTCTTCGACCTTCCATGTGCTCGTGTGCAAATTAGCGATCCAACGCATAGTATGCGTATGCGAAGGAACGACTGAGCTCTCATTCCTCTGCTCTCTCTCTTTGAAAAAAACACAAAGGGTACGCAGGCACCTGAGGAACAACACGAGATGGAGGAAGGGGAATTAATTGAATAAAAAAAAGTGAAAAAAAAGGAAAACTGAGAGAAGGGAAAAGGGCATCTGCGGCAGAGCAGGCTGCTCTACTAGACAGAGACAAACAGGAAAAAAAAAAAGCAACCAATCAAACAAAAAACAAAGCCCCATATTTCAAAGAAGAAGAAGAATGAAAAACGAGCGCTTTCATCAACCAAAAGTGCGGACCTGAAGATCGAAAAGTCAGAAAAAGCGTCGGGCACACCGTTGGACTGAAGCGGTGGTGTGTGTTCGTCAACAAATATCACAAGAAAAGAGTCATATCACAAGTCACAAAAATGAAGATAACTAGTGGAGCAAAAAAAAAAAGAAAGAGAAGCAATTCAACTCACTAGTTATGAACTACGAAGGAATAACAGCAATGAAAGACAGACAGTACAGCTTCTATTTTATTTTTCTTTCGTGCAATCGAGCACGCAGATTTTTTTTTTTTTTTGAGATGTGCGGTGCATAAAGAAAAATAAATAATAAAAGAGCCCTAAACAAGGCCGCTGCATAGTGTTGTGCTTGTCCTCTTCTCACTTTATCGGAGAATGAGAGGATGAACAGGTTATGTATAATTTAATACAAATGTAAGTTTGTTTTAGAATACAACAAGAGCAACAATGTAGCGTGTTGACGTCAGTACGCACTGCAGAACGACTTGCGCCCCGGCGTGGAACCTGTGAATTAGGGAGAAAAAAAGAGAAAAAGAGCTAAAACAAAAAAGGCTTCGAAAAAGTAAAAAAAAAGCAAAATACTTGATTGTATTACAAAATCAATTAAGTGAGCACAGAGGAGCAGAAAAAAAATATATACTACCGGAATGTGGTAGCCAGGGTGAATTAAAAATATTTTAAAGAATTTGGACCGCGGTGCTTTTTTTTTCTTTTTTTCTTAAACTACGTTTGCTTACTTTGAGGTAGTTCTCACGCGGGGAAATGGAAAAGAGAAAAAAGAGATCAGCTGCCTAGACTTTCATTGCTACTATTTTCTAGTGGATGTTGATGCTCGCTTGCACTCCTTGAAGACGAAATCAATTGCACTTCTAGAACTGAAAAAAAAGAGCTTCAATCTAATACTGATAATAAAGACTCACAAGAGCTCTATTGTCATTTTTCTACTCTCCAAAAGCACGTTCGTCATAAAAATGTGGGAAAAAAAGGAGGAAAGATGGAGAGAATCAAGAAACAAAAAATGGTAGAGGTAAAGAGAATTGAGGGTTTTGTTTTATCTGTCGAATGCGTAGTTCTGAAAAGAATAATGCGCATCCGCAAAGAGGTAGAGAAGAGAGAAATAAGGTGCTTCACATCTATGGCAACAATAGGAACACAAACGAAAGACGGCGAATGCATATGCTATGAACATAGTCTACGTTTATATCCTTCGAGTGCAGAAGTACTGTCACTGTAGCGTATTGAGCAGTGACATAAACAACAAGAAAAAAAAAAAAGCGCACCCAGCGTATGCGATGATGCGACTGCCTTTACGGAACGCAACATTCAATTTCTTAGAAGCTACATACACATAGAGATAAAAAAAAAAAAAAAACGGAGCAAGCGAAGACAGCGTATCGTGACATTGTGTGGTATAGGAAGAAAACAGAAAACCAAAATGTAATGATAGTGACAGAAGGACTCACACAGATAGAAAAAGAACAAAGAAAACAAAAGCGGTCGAATCGTCCTTGCGTCGGCTCCACCGCTGTTTGAACATCAACAGACTTTACACCCAGCTTCCCATTTTCACTTTTTCCCCCAGAAGACAGGAACAAAAAGAAAAAACATATTTTCGTAGCCTTTGATATCGTCTTGCTTCTTCCCCCCTTATCAGCTTCAGCGCCGCGTTGATCAGAGCACGCATCTACGGGTCCGTCTTACAAATTGCGGCACAAACACAGCAGGCAGAGCGCAATCTTTAACAACAGCAGCAATGGTGAGAAAAAGAAAAGAGGAGTAGCAAAAAACCAACTTGAAATAAAGAAAAAAAAAAGGTTTGCTGATGACCATTCAACGAGAAAAAAAGGGCACGAAGTGCCAAGCAATAGATATATATGGAAAGGAAAAATGTGCTGTAAAACGAGGATAGAGGCGAACGTAAATAGAGAAAGAAAAAGTTAAACAGATAAATATACGTATGTAATGCCTAAAGCGCATGGAAAGAGATCCATTGGACCGCCACCGAGACAAGTCCGAACAAGCTCGAACCACCCGCAATCAACGAGAAAGAAACTTAAAAAAAAATTTGGTGTGTCAGCCACACTAGAAAGCAAGCAAAACTAAGAGAAAACAGAAAAAAAAAAGAGTTGCTTAGCACCACAACTTGTGAGCTGTGAGAGTAAGCGACAACAGTGAGAGCGTTCAGGACTACAAATCACGCACAGGCACGCAGCCAGGCGCGGGAGCGTAGCTCTCACAGCAAACTTAAAAATTATGCCCGAAAAGAAAGTACAGCAATACCTATATATATATAACAAAAAAAAGGCACATACAGCTTTTGAAAAAGGGATACTGAGATGAGATGACAAAGCAGACAAAACAATGCAAACAAAAAAAGCAACAATTTTAAAGCTTTTTGAACACGTAAATAAGCCATCTCTTCGGGTACGCACCACTGCAAATATTTTGGCTGCTTTTGTCATCTCATCAGCAGCAAGTACTTAAGAAACAGATGAAGATTAAAGGCTTGACAGGGGAGGAAAGAGTGAAAATAAAAAAAGGGTGAAGACGGGGAAGGGGAGCAAATGATAAAAAATAAAAGGTGTAGTTTCTGATGATCAATCAGACTTCTATACAAAGGTCCTGATTTCGAGAATCAAAAACAAAAACCAAAAGTGTGCACGTGTGCGCCTGAGAATAGATAGTATAGATGAGGATCATCAAAAAAAAAAAAAAAAAAAGCGCTGGAGCCGCACTGGGAAGCAGAAGCACCAATGTGCTCCCAACGGCAGGCGCAGAAAAAAAAGAAGCAAACACAAGTCAGTGAACGAGGATATGAAAACTGGAGATACATCTAGCCACAGCCAGTGACGATGATGCGCATGCACACGTACTGCAGGGTATAGGATACACGAATTCAAACAAAAAAAAAAGTAGAAAGAGAAGATCAAGTATAATTGACAACTTTTACGAATTCTAAGCACAAATCTGAATTCCATTTTCATTTAAAGGTAATAAATGAGAAAGTAGTACAAAAAAAAAAAACAGCTTTCGCAAGAGGGGGGTTAAAAGGATAAGAGTGCGCGTAAAGGATCAAGATCAAGAGGAGAAGAGACATAAAATTAAACAAACGGAAATAAAAAGAGCAGCTTGGGCGACCATATCAAATGAGAGAAAACGGGAAGAAGGCAAAAAGAGATCAATAAATAAGAAAAAAAGTGCAATCTGCTGAGATGGGCTTTCAACGCCACATCAACAACCTACACTTGCGCACCTTTGGTTATTTTATATTTGATTTTTGAAAGTCAACTGTGAAGTGCTTTTAGCATCGTTTGGTCTGCGCTAAGTACTCTTTTCTTTCCCCTAAAAAGTGTCTTTTGTGGTCTTGACTGAAAAAGTAAAAACCAAGACGATAACGTATAAGGCTCAAAAAAGTGTCAAGTTGCCGCTACGAGCTTGAATGCTTTTGGAGGATCGGTGACAACTCAACAGCCATTTCGACACGGCAAAAAAAAGATAAAAAGAGCACACGCATATAGTTTCAATTCTGGTGAGGAAACACATTCGAAGAGAAGCGTGGGCACCGGAGTCGACAGTGCCAAAGAAAGAAGAAGAAAGAAAGAACACGCAGACTTCTCTTTGGCAAATAGCTGCGGGCTGATTCCATATGCACCTTCTGTTCTCTTTCTGTGATGGAGCCCTGGACAGCAGGTGGAAGACGGTGACACGCATACCATCCTTTTTCTTGCTGTTGAAAAGAAAAAGAAAAAAAACACAGGAAAAAAAGATATTGGCGCAAAGAATAAAAGATTTTGAAGAGGAAAAAGTGGAGAGGAAGACAGTGGAATGAGATTCAAAAGAGAAAAGAAAATGAAAAATGTTAGATCGTAATTAGCATTAGGAGAGGCCACTTAAAACTTAATTTTTGAAAGCGAGAAAAAAGGAAAAAGCACACACAAAGAAAACGAACAGAAGGAAAAAAAGGAAAGGAGGAGAACTTTACCTCAGCTAGAAAGCTGAGCAGTTTATCAAATGTGAATAATAATAAAAAAGAACTGGAGTGGAAGACAAAAATTTACTTTTTGGTGGAGCTGCACGAAAGATTTCTGTACTTTTATCCAGAGAAAAAATAAGAGAGAAATAAAAAAAAGTAGCAGAGATGGAGGCGCTTGACCGAGAAGAAGAATCAAGGAAAAGGGTTAAAAGTCAAAAAAAAAAGAGAATCGAGAAGAAAGACAGAGGCAAAAGAGCCAAAGATAAAGCTTAGAATGCGAGTAAAACGTAAAGATAGTAATGGTTCCGAAAAAGAGAAAATAGGGTTGTTATGCTTCGTAAGAGAGAGAGAGAGAGTCTTGAGTAATATCAAGAAAAGAGATAAACAGAAAAGCTGATGGTTTTCTTTAGTTTCTGGTTTGTGAGAGTCGACTTTAAAGACGATTGAAAACAACAGAAAACGCAGTTACACACTCAAAATAATTAAAATAAAATGTTAGTTAATTTTGAAATGAGGAAGCCTCCGCGTAAGGGTTGTGCGAGAAGGAGCCGCGTGCGTGCATGCTGCTCGCCGTCGACATGCTTCCATGCCCGTGGCACGGGCCGGCGGCGTGGGAGGTGGTGTGGGCGCCACCCAGAGGGCGGAGCAGCGGCTGGGCATCGCGCACGTTGCCGAGGTCCGCCGCACTGCCGGAGCACATGGGGCGCGCTCCCGGTGGGCTGGCGCCGAAGGACTCATCCGCGAAGGATCCCGTCTGCGGCACGAGAATGCTTGTCTGGAAGTGCGACGGCAGATGAGCGGTGGAGTGCGAGGCAGACCGCGTGGGCAGGCCGTGGTGCAGC
Organism: Crithidia thermophila; assembly: GCA_030849055.1. Classification (NCBI taxonomy): domain Eukaryota; phylum Euglenozoa; class Kinetoplastea; order Trypanosomatida; family Trypanosomatidae; genus Crithidia; species Crithidia thermophila. The sequence goes on from JASAOP010002807.1 coordinate 51,154, forward strand.
GAGCCGCTGGCGGCCGCAAAAGATGGCGGGTGCGAGCCGAAGTCCGGCACGCTGCCTTGCTGTGCCCGGGAGAGGGTGCGACTGTGGCTGTGGCTGTGGCTGAAGAACTCCTCGTTGTTGCCCGCCAGCGGGATCTGGCGGCAGAGGTGGAGAAAGCTGCACTCGTCACCGAAGCGGCAGAGCCCTTTGCGGTGCTCGCGGCAGATCTTCGACTTGGGCACGTGAATCAACATGCTTCCCGTCTCCTCGTAGCGGGCCCAAAGGTAGCGCGTGGGGCACACGTTGTGCAGCATCACCACCGCCTTGTGCTCCATGTCCTTCTCCTTCGCATCGCGCGGCTCCGCGCCGTTGGCTGGGGTGTTCGTCTCGCCATTCGACGAGGAGTCCGCCGTGCTGGCGCTCTCCCGCTCGCCCTTCAGGTCGCTGAAGCTCGCCGCCTCGCGCTCGCGTGGTGGGTCGATGATGACGGACAGGCCCAGCGGAAAGCCGGTCAGCTTGCACTTCGCACCGTGTGCGGGGCAGCAGGACGGGTTCGTGACCGCCTCGTGCCGCAGCTGCGCCACCACCGCCGGGTCGGCGTGCACCTGAAAGCAGCGGTCGCCCTGGCGGCAGCGGCCTTCGAGGTAGAGGCGGCACAGCCCCGGCACCAGGCCGTCGTCCTCGAAGGCCAGCGTCGGCTCCACCGCCGTCACCGGGATCGAGAGCTTCGTGCTGACGGTGTCGATGGCGGAGATGAAGGAGACACCGGTGGGCCGGCGCCCGTGCTTCGGCTGGGCACCGACGAGGGGGGACTGCGGGGCACGGCTGGTCTGCCGAGGCCGCAGCAGCGTCGTGGAGCCCAGCGAGCAGGCGCAGTTCGGGTTGCCGTACGAGTTCGTGGCGAGGGAGTTGGCCGCCGAGCCGACGCGGACGGACGGCAGCGAGGAGTGGGTGCCGGTCTTGGTGTAGCTCATTTTTTTCTTCTGGAAAAATCAATGAGAGGATAGACAGAAAAACAGAAAAAAAATAAGAGAAACTTTTCTACTTAGCTGGAGTCAACAGATGTTACAAGAAAATAAAGAAAGAGAGAGAAAGTAAGTTTATAATACAAAAAAAAGTAGTCACACGGAGAGAGCAAAAGTAAAGTTAAAAAAGCTGTTGACACTGGAAACAGGAAACAGAAAAAAGGACAAAGTTAAAAGTTAGAGTCTCTTAGGATAGTTACTGGAACAGAAAGAAGAAGAAGTTACTAGAGTTTAAAGTTTAGAGGTTGCGCACTCAACAAAGAAAAAAAAACGAATTTAAAGCGTAATACTCTTTCTAGTACTCGAAGTGCCAGGTGCAGTGCACAAAAACAAAACCAGCTTCGAGAAGACACACAGAAGGGTAATGAAAGGAGAAAGTGGACAAAAAAAAAAAGGTGGCTCTTACTTTAACAGTTAATCAGTTTTTAAAAGAAAGAGAGGGTAGCTATACTACGTTCCCTTTTCTACAAACTAAAAAAAAATCGTAGGTTACTTTAACTTGTGTAGGTAAAAAGTCTATTCAGCTCCAGCCTGCTACTTGACAGTTTGACAAAACTCTTTTTAAAATTGCAGCGGGAGAAGATAATACTATTCGTGTTCGACCTGTGGAGGTGTGTGAGCGTGGAATATTAAAAACGATGCTTTTTTAATGAGGCACACAAACACTTGCGGAAAACTTGTTTCTGTGACAGGTGGAAGGAGAGGAAGAGTAAAACCAAACCGAAAAATAAAGAATCTTGTCTAGTTGTTCACAAATAAACAGGAACTAAAAGAAAGGAAAAACAGAAAGCGCGGCAAAGAGAACAGAGACAGAAATGCAGAGGATCAATACTCTACCGCTGTCTGGTAACGTGCTCAAGACGAAGACTGAGAACGGAAGGAAAGCAAAAAAAGAAGGTAAATTGGCGCTTTGCGAAAAATACAAAGCAAGGAATCAGAGCACGGAAAAAACAAACTTCCAAACGAGAGTGTAGATAACGCTTTTACGAAAGAGCGACAAAAAAGAAAATACCGAATCTCAAAAAAGAAAAAGAAAAGAACTGTATGACCACACCTTTCAACGTCACCAACTCGATTGTGCGAAGTGAAGCACAAGCGTGATTGTGTGAGAGGGAGATTGAGAAAATTTACGATTCGCAGCGGAGATCAAGTCACAAGTGAGAGGGAGGATGTCTACCGTAGGAACCACGTGTGGTGAAAGGGACAAAAAAAAAAGGAAGAGAGAACAAATTGCACTCTTATATATATGCTGTTAAAATCTTTTGATAATATATATAAGATTGCAGCGTGTAAAGCAATGAGGGAGACAACAGCGGAAGCAACAAACGGCAAATGCTAGTAAGAGGAAGAAAAGACAAGAGTGTGCTAGCGCTGAAGAGTGTATGGCAGTATCGCGAATTGGTGTTTTACGTTGCTTGGCTGCGCAGAAGGCGTAGAACTAAACAAGTCTCTCCGAGTACGGTCTGCGTGTGTAGGAGAAGTCGTTAGTCCACTTTGAGATCGACAAGACCCACACTTCCAAATAAAAGAGAACGAAACACACGAAGATTTGGAGTGGAGAAGTACCGCAGAGAGAAAGAACAAATGAAACAAACAAACAAAAAAGAGATAGTCTGAACACCAACAAAAACGGAGACAGCAACAAGTAAACACAAAGGGAATCAGCGCGACGTGCTCCTCAATAAACACGAAAACAAATAATAATAAAAAAACAGAAAAGCAAATCGAGACAAATAACTATAAAACTAGATATATATGGTTGTGCTGCGCAGAGGTACGAGAGTGAATAGTCGTTCTCGTGTTGTCTACGCTCACGTAAAAAAGAGAATAACAAAAGCAAAGGAAAATCAACACTTGAACACTTTAATGTTGTCGTTAACCTTTGTGAAGAACTTAACTGCAGCACTTGATTTGCGACCTGACAACTTTCCTATTTTTTCCTTTTCTTTTTATTTCCCTTGCGGAGGCTTACACCTATTAAAGTGCAGGAAAGAAAAAAAAAGGAAGAGGTAAAGGAGGAAGGAGAAGCAGCTAGGTGTAAATCTGTTTTTGACAAAGTCTTAATCTTTTGTTTTCTTTTGTGATCGAGGTTTGAGCGTTATGGAACTTTCTTGTGCGCAAGGTCGGATGCCGGCGAAATCAAAAAGAGAGAGAACAATCTGAGAGGGGCAACGTTTTGTAGGGACAAACAAGAAAGGACTGGTGATCGCCACTGTGGTGTTCTTGGTAAGTGGCAAGAGTTGTCTGTTATGTGTGAGGAGAGGGGGAGCGGCGTGATCTTGGATCGTGTAGCCAGAGCGACGGAGAACACAGGTGGTGAACGAATGTACGCAAAAAAACCTATAGAATCTGCAAGAATAGAAGGCAATGATAACGGAAGATGAAGAAAAAAAAAGTAATAGTAATAATAGAAATCAGTGAGAAAACAAAAGGTAATAAAAAAACTTAAAGTAAGGAAATTGAGTTTTTTTTTTTGTTAAAATAGCAATTGAAAACCTAAGGTGTCGTCGGCTTTCAGGAAGTGGTTGCTTTTGCAATGAAAATCTAAAAAGATGTTCGAGAAAAAAAAAAAGTAAACAGGAGGAGAAAAAGATAAATTTAAGTAAGATGGTAGCGGGTAGGAAGATAGGGTTGGATGGTCATCGCGAGGTCCGTTGTTCGTCGCGGACGCACGGCAGAAGACAAAGTGTCTCATCATGAACGGCAGAAATCGTCAAAATTTCACTAAAAAGGAAAAAAAATTATGATTTGGCTAGGGCTTTTTTTTAATGACCAGGAAGATGCAGAGAACTCTGATAGACTACATAACAGTGACAAGGAGATGATGCACACAACTAGAAGTTTCTCTTATTAATACGTTTTGCGCTCCCGAAAGGGGAGTAGTGAACAAACCTATTGCCAGATGCTTGGCGCTCCGCTCACTGTTTTTTTTTTGTATTTTAAAAGTCTTTGATTGAGTGGTTGGCTCCGCATTGAGAAGCAGCAAGTTTAATGCGAACGTCTAAAACACAAGATAAAAAACGATTCTCGACAAGAGTCCTAGGAACTAGTAGCATTGTGGGAAAGAAGAAAACAGTAATGTGTAGTCTATGAAAAAAGAGGGAAGAATGGTCACAACACAAAAATAAGGGCTTGTGACGAGGCACAAAAGTATAGAGAAAAGTGCGCTGCCTCTGAGCAGCAACAGCAAAAAAGGAAAAAAAAAGGAATGTTGACGCACAGCAACCATTCCATCTTAAAAACAAAGGTATCCCGCTGTATTTTTTTTTCCATCAATAAGTGTTTCACACGCGCACTGGCAGCAGCGGTGCCGCGGCGTCGAGTGTCATGTGCATCGACTTTTCCTTCAACAGCGCCTGCGCGAACTGCTGCTTGCTCGCCGCGCAGCAATTGTTCAGCGCGTACAACGCTGCCACGCAGGCCAGCAGCTGCGTATGCTGCTCGTGCGCGTCCTTCCGCTCCGTCTTGGACCAGTGCTTTGTGCGGTGCGCCCACAACTTACAGAGCTGGTCCAACAGCGCAGCATCGGCGGCGACGGCAAAGATGTACCGCACCGCTTGTTGCCGCAGCGCCTGCAGGGCGTGGGCGGTGTCCTTCCCCACCACCTCCACCGCTGCTCGCAGCTGCGCAATCATGGGGACGTGCCGACGGAAAGCGATGAAGCGGTGGGGCAGCTTCTCCACCCCGGCCAGCGGCTTCTTCTCCTTGACCACCTGCACCTTGATGCTGGAGGCCTGCTCGCTGGCCATCTTGCGCTGGTGGCGGCCAAACTTGGCGAAGAAGCGGAGGAGGTTCTTTGCTCCTTTCGGCTTCTTCGCTGTCGACTCCGCCGCGCCGTCGCCACCGCCCGACTGCCCTTCTTTCGCCGTGGCAGCAGTCGTGGCGGTGTTGTCGGTCTGCAGCAGGCTTCCGTGGCACACGGGCAGAGAGGCTGACTTCGCCGAGTCGAGGGCAAATACGGCGTAGCCCGCACACCACACCGTCGTCACCGCGCTGTCCGCCAACGTCGCGCTCTCTGCCACGCCGGCCTCGGCACTCTCCCCAGCTGGCAGCGGGGCGTCCGTGGTGGCGTAGCAGCACTCCACGTAGACGCGGTCCAGCGACGGGCCGGCGACGTGGACGATCGTGTCGTGCTTCTTGTGCTTCTTGTCGTAGAACACCCACGTGTAGGCGCCTGCCTCCGCCTTGGAGGCGACGATGTCGCACACGGGTACCTCAATGGCGGGCAAAAACACATTTGACGAGGTCAGCGCACTCACCAGGCAGAAGCAGCGCGCGTTGGCTGGCGGCTTGCCCGACACCCGCACCTTCTGCAGAAGAAAAGACAGGCGGCCTTCGTTTGGTGGCCGTGTGGCGGGGGGCGCGATGAAGTGCACGTTGTCCGCCGTGATCTCCGGCACCACGTTGCGGCGCCGCTTCTCCTCCGTGTCCTTGGTGGGCTGCAGCGTCGACTCCACCGCCCAGTCGTGCAGGTAGCGCGGGAAGCCGCGGCCAGCCTCGAAGGAGTGCAGCACCTCCATCGGGTGGAAGACAGCGCGGAACAAATTTTCGATCACGAGCAGCTTCGTCGGCGCAGCCGGGGCGTGACGACCCGCCGGTGGCGCTGCCAGCAGCACACTGCGGACAAACTGCGGGTACTGCACCGTCACCGTGCCACGGTCGGCGTCGTGGATGGTGAAGACGTTCGTCAGCACGCAGAGGTACGTGGCGGCCTCGATGTAGGTCTTGAGCCGCTCAAAGACCGCCTTGGAGGTCACGTTGCGGACGATGACGTGGCGGCCCATGTAGATGGTGTTGTGCTCCCACTGCACCGGCGTCGTCCGCTTCGCCGCCGCGTTCTTGCGCACGATGCGGGCGACGTACACGGGCGTCACCTCCCACTGCACCGTCACCGGCTGCGGTGAACCCGCCGCCTCCGCCTGCGCGTCACCGTTCGTGTCGTCATGGGCATCCGCAGCAGCAGCAGCAGCGGCGGTGCTTGTAGATGGTGGGCCCTGCACAAGCTGTTCCACGTTCATCAGCAGCTCCGGCACGGCATCCGAGGAGACGGCGAGGCTGATGCGATGACCCGCGATAACCGGACTCGTGCCCAGCCCCAGCCGCCGCAGCAGGCCACCCATGACCGCCACATCCACTTCTCCGCTGCGGTAGGTGTCGTGCGCGAGAAAGGCCTGCGCCACCTTCTCCTTCGCGCGGGCCGCGACGCAGGTGTTGTAGATGTCGAGCATGGTGGAAATTGGCAGCGGCACCGGCGCGTTCTTGAGCGCCTCCGTCCGCTCGAAGTGGTTGAAGCGGAGCACCTGGAAGGCGATGCGGAGAGAGCGCTCACTGAAGCAGCCCTCTTTTGTCGGGATGGCCGCCGTGGCGTCCTGCGTTTCCTCGTCCGCCTCCACCTCCTCTTCTTCCCCGGCGTTCCCTTGCTGGCCCTTGTCGTCGCCGTGCTTCTTCGACTTCTTTGACTTTTTGTGCTTTGTGCCCTTGGACTTGGACTTGGACTTCTTGCTCCCCTTCGATTCCGCCTGCTCCACACCCGTCATCGCAGCAGCAGCACCAGCAGCAGTGCTGGGCGTGGCGGTAGCGGCGGTGGTGCGCTGGACGAAGCTGATCGGGGCGGCCGTCGGCGCGGCCGCAGCGGCGGCTGCTCGGCGCGCCTCGTACGTGACCTGCAGCTGCAGGAGTCGCTGGAGGAACGCCCAGACGCCGTCCTCAGTGGACTTCGCAGCGACAAAACAGCGCTTGGGTGCCGCAGGGGCCTGCGGGGTGTCCTGCGCGGGTGCTCGCAGCACCACCGTGTCGCGCACCGTCGTCGTGTTCTCGTCGGTCACGCTCATGACAGAAGGCTGGGAGGTGGAGTAGCCGTACGAGGACGTGGTGGACGACGCCGACTTACTCGCGGCGCTCTCCGTGTAGGAGTACGAGCTGGAGTAGTAGTCGGCGTACGTCTTCTCCCCGCTGCCGGTGTCGTCGTCATCGTAGTAGTACGACGATGAAGGGGAGCTGTAGTAGTCGTAGTAGCCCGAGTCCGTGTAGAAGTCCGAGTAGTAGTAGGCGCTCTCACTGTAGCGGTAGCTGCCACTGTAGTAGTCGTCGGACTCGCTCGCGTCGTAGTACCCGCCGGACGAGGAGCCGTAGTAATCGCTCGAGTAGTAGTCGCTGTAGTAGGACTCCGACTCCGCGGCATTTCCCTTTTGCTGCTGCTGCCGCGCCTTACTCTTGCCGCCTGCCCCGACCGCCGAGGCAGAGGAGGAGGAGTAGTAGTAGCTACCATCCCCAGTGTAGGAGTAGGAGTCGGTGTAGTAGGAACCTTCATCCGAGTACGAGTAGGATCCGTAGTCCTCCGAGGAGTAGTAGTAGCTGTCACTGCCACCACCACCACCACCGCCGCCGCCTTTTGCCCCGCCTCCCCGCTTCGACCGCGGTCCATCGTTTTCCGGGTAGGAGTAGGAGTAGCTGTACGAGTACGAGCCCGTGTCATTGTCGTTTGCCCCCACCGCAGGCGCCTTTGTTACAACCGTCTTGGCCGGCGGCTTCGGCTGCGGCGGCACGCTGCGCCGATCCGCGTTGGCGGCCGCCTCGGCGGGCGTCGGTGTCGGTCCGCCGCGGCGCAGTGGCCCTTGTCGTGGTGCCGCCGTCTCCGTTTGGCTGTCGCTGTAGCTGTACGAGTACTCCCCTTCCTCCTCCTCCTCCGAGTAGTCGTCTGAGTAGCTGTAGCTGTACGAGTAGCTGCCGGTGTCCTCCTCTGTTGCCGCCTTCTTCTCCTTCTGTTTGTTGTTGGTGGGAGCCTGTTGCGGCTTGGCGGCGGGACGGGAGGCAGCTGCAGGCGCACCCGCCTTGTCCGCAGTTTCCGTGTCACTGTAGCTGTAGCTGTACGAATAGCTGTCATCGTAGTCGTCCGTGTAGGACCCGGTGTAGCTGTAGGAATACGAGTACGAGTCGGACATGGTTGCAACGATGCCAATAAAAAAATATATTTATATCTATCTATAAAACAGCCTCAAAAGGTGAAAATAATAATAATAATAATAATAATAAATGGCGGCGCTTGCGTTCGACTCCGCCTTTGATGTATGTGTGTGTGTGTGTGTGTGTGTGTGTGTGTGTGTGTGTGCGTGTTTGGGTTAAGGATTGTGCAGACGAAAAATAAATGTAAATCTATGCCTGGTGGATGCTTTCTCAAACAACCGCTTAAAGAAACGATGGGTGAGAAAAATTGTTGCTGTTCACAGCTGCAGCGATTACAGTACAACTTTTTTTTTATTGGTTGGGAAGACCACTGTTGAAAAATGCGCTTGCGTGTGGTTTTTGCGTAGATGTCAGCGCTTTGCAGTGGCAAAAAAAAAAAGACCAATATTAAGAGACAACGGGAGAGGTTAAAAGAGATGAATTATGTAGACGCTCTTATAATGTTGAGCATTTGCAAACGGCAAAGCTTGCCAACCGATACGCTGTGTCTTTTAACGAAGAACAAACATTTCTAAAAAAAAAAAAAAACATCTCTGTAAACCTGTTCAGAACGAAGAGAGATAATAGCATGTTGGCTTGCAGGGGAGCTTTTCCTTATGTCTTGCTCCAATCGGATTGCTTCTCAAGAACTGTCACCAGCTGCGAGGTGGCAAACAGACCAAAAAATGATACAATGAAGACGAGAAAACGTTGGAGGCACCCAGACGGCAACAGCTTATATTGCAGATCTCCAACTGTTGTTGTAGAATTCTTTAATTTTTCTTTCTGCGCGTGCTTGCGGTATGTGCGTAAACGCGTTTGTATAGTAGAGAAAAGAAAGCCCGTGCACCAATCGGTTTTTTGGCGGAACAGCCGTACATTTTGTCGTAAGCGCGACATGGCCTTGCTGCACGAACTATTCAAAATGAATGAATGGATGTCAACAAACAAACAAACACAACAGCAAAAAAAAAACTTTAGAGGACGTGGAAAGAACACTGAAACATTTACAAGGTTATCGCCACTCATTTTAATAATAACACCACGACCACGAATAGGGAAGCGTAAAGGCGACGTTTGGGTTTGGGTGAAGATCAGGCTAGCACTACTTCCAGAGCGAAACAGAAAGCAAAAACAGCAAAAAATGAAAACACAGCGTTGGTAGTAAAAACAGGAGGGGAAAACTAAGTCTCTCAAGCAGAGGCGGAAGGAGACACAGAAAGACACGTCTGCAGGGAGATGTGCATGTGTGTGTGTGTGCGTGTGTGTGTGTGTGCTGTCGTGCATTGCGAGTGAGCAAGCCGTGTGAACACCGGAAGAACAAGAAGAAGCATTCGACAAGCGGCCACTGAAATGGTAATAATAACAATAATAAGAAAGTGGCACTCACGCTGGTGCGTAGATCGGTATAAAGGCTACAGCAGACAGGAGAATCAAGTTTCTTTCTCATGTTCCCAGAAAGGCTGCCATGATGGAGCGCACACACACACACACACACACAAACACAATCAAATTGACAGAATTCAAGTGGTGCTTTGCTGAACATAGGGATAGTAAAAAAAAAAAAGGAGAGCAATGTAAAACAAAACGGAAACGAAGGCTTCGTAGCGAAGCCCAGCAGAGGAGTGGCAGTGCGACTATCTGTTCTAGTTATCCAGCTTCAACGCGTTGCTGAACGAGGTGATGAATAATAATAACAAAACGAGAAAAGACTTGGTTATAGTTGTCCAACTTTTGTTTCGTGAATGCCCCTTCCTCCCAGTCCCCCTCCCACACCTTTTTTTTTTCAACCTCTTCTTTACTCTTTTTAACAACTCAGTTTAGACTAGGTTGTTAAAAAATAAAAAAGAGTTGTGGTCTTCGCATTACAAAGAATAACGCGAATTGAAGGAAAGAAGAAAAAAAAAAGGCGTTTTGGTTTTCAAAATGGATGTTTCGCTGGGAGAAAGAGACATGGGAATGAAGAGATAAAAAAAAAAAGAGTCACAATGTCAAGATGGAAGTGCGTCCGTAATGGGGGAAATAAAGAGATATATCAGGGCGTAACTGAAAGAGAGGAAGGGATATATATGAACTTTTTTAAATCCATGATAGAGAAGTGCTTGACACAGAGAAAGAAAATAGAAAAGAAAACAATATATACGTTTATAAATGTAAGCAAAAAAGTATTAGTAATTTTTTCCCTCAATACACACAGACGCACCGAATGCAGAACGATTGCTTTTCCTGCGAGATTCTTTAATATATTTTGTTGTTGCTGTTGACCTCACCAGCCACATCGAATTCTAATCCGGCGGTGTGTGATCTCAAGGGTATTACGAAAAAAAAATTCTCAAAGAGTGTAAAAAAAGAAAAAGTAAAAAGAAGAAGAATTATAGTAGTTATCACTGAAACGGTGCTTTTTTTTTTTGTCTTGAGACTAGTTTTTTTACCTCACGTCGCTCTGACAGTTGCGGAAATAAATAAAAAAAGAGGCAGCTGATGCTTGCATGGCTAGAATGCTTTCGGTCCACTGGACGCACATCGCAATCCACGCCGGAGTGTGGATAAAGTGAATCGAGATGGTGCACGTGCAAACGCACGTAAGTAGGGTTGTAAAGGAAAATACAAAAAGAAAAAAGGAAAATAATCACTAATATTCAAGAGTTAAAAACAAAAAGAGCACTTTAAGGCTATACGTGTAAATGAGCTAAAAAGACTGAGAACGGAGAATGATGTGAGGTCGCGCGGCGCGCACCGAGGGAGGTAGATACGTGAGTGTATGTACGGAAATAGCTTCCCCTTCTCTGTTTTTCTTTTTATAGCGGAGGATCTTGCGAAGGCATGTATCGGAACTATGAAGAGGGCAATCATGGAAAAAACAAACAAACATGCAAGATCCGTTCCTGTAAGCTTCTTGAACTGCTTTTCCACTCCTTTTCTTCTTAATCTCCTCGTGACAGAAAAAAAAAACAAAAATCACAAACTATTGTTTTACCCTTCTGTCGCTGCCTATGCGCTTACTTCTGCTTCTTGCTGTTAGACTGGTACTGCGCGATCTGCTCGTTGAGGTCGGTGCGCACGCTCTTGCACGCCACCGTCGCCACCTCCACCGTGCGCGGACCCACCAGCGGCACCTTCTCGGCGGTCGCGGCGCAGCTGCTGACGACGCCGGCATTCTTCTCCTTCTCCTGGATGACGTGGACGACGTGCTGCGCCGGCGGCACGAGCTGGAGGACGCGCCACACAATGTACAGCAGCACGCTGATGAGGTGCGTGAGGACGTGGAAAGGCGCCGTCGTCGTGATGTCGAACTCCTGCACGTTCTGCACGTACGGCTGCGCCTTCTCAGACACCTTCTCGCGCACGGCGTTCACCTGCTCCTTCGCGTTGTCCACGGCGTGCTGCGCCGACTCGCGGGCGTTGCCGGCCGCCGCCTTGGCGGACTCGACCTTCGCCTTGGCCGACTCGACGTAGGGCTCCGCCTTCTTGCGGGCGTCGTCAACGTAGTCCTGCGCGGTGCCGTACGCCTTCTTGGCGGCCTCCTGCACGTGCGCCGTCTGCTCTGCGGCGATGCGCTGCCCCTCCTGCGCGTAGGACTGAACCGTCGTCTTGGCGCTGTTCACGGCGTCCTGGATGTTGCTCGAGGCGTTGGCGGCCGCCTCCTGCCCGCTCTTGGCGGCGTCACGCGCCTGGTCGGCGGCCTGGGCGCCCACCTGCTGCGCCTTCTCCTGCGCCTGCGCGGCGGCGGCGGAGGTCTGGTCCGCGGCGTCCTGCGCCTGCTGCTTAACCGTCTGCTGACGCGGCATGTTGCTGAGAGAGAGAGAGAGAAGGAGGTGTGAAAGGGGGAGAAGTCTAGAAGAGATGGAAGCCGGGGTGCGAATTCGTGTGATACGGCGAGGACAACGGGTATCGAAGTCTGTGTGTGTGTGTGGGTGTCTGTGAAAGTTGTATAAGTGCGAAAGAAAGAAGAGAAGAGAAAAAGAAAGCGCAAAAAGAGAATGACGAAAGAGAAAAAAAAAAAGAAACGCAATGTTATAAAGTCAACTTGGTCGTACGACGTTCGAGGTTGCGAATGGAGAGAAAACAAAAGAAAAAGTGAAGAGAACTTTTGGAAAAATATTTAAAGAGCAATACAGTTTAGAACTAGTAGGGAGAACGAAAGAGAGAAGATCTGGATATAAGGAGTGTAAAAAGTGAAGGAGAACTAGTTTTGTTTTCGGTTTTTTTTTTCAATTGTGAGAAAGAGAAAGAGAGATGTAGAGAGAGTTGCTGCCCGAACGTGTAGATGGGTTGAATCGAGTACAAATCTGCCGTTTCACATCCAAGGTTAAATAAATAAAGAGGGAGGGAAATAAAGAAGCAAGGGTGAAGGAGAGCAAGGTATGCAGAACGCAATTCAACTAGTCTGTTCTCTTAGTAACGTTGAAATTAGAAAGTTTGCAAAAGAAAAACAATTCTCTCTTGCAATTTGTCTGGTCTGAGATTGAGTGCTAAACCATTTCACAAAAGTTGCACTACCCCTATCAACATCAATAGTGAAGGAGAACCACATTTTAGCTTATCGGTGTAAATTGCTTGAATTCACAGGAAAAACAACCTGTTTTTCTTTTTTGTGTTCATCTAAAGCAGAATTGACTTGCTGTTGACACCTGAAAGTAAAGACCATAATTAGTGGAGGGACGGACTGTCGCATTTAGCCTTTCGTTTTACTCAACTGATCTAGTGTTTTTTTTTTTTTCGTGAATCGTAGACATAAAGATCGTTATGGCAATCTTCGGAGGCTTGCCAAAAACATACATTACAGCATGGAAAAGAAAAAAAACACACACACAAAGAAAAACACCGAGGTTCAGTAAACCTGAAAAAGAAAAAAAAGAAAAGTGGGGAGAAGTAGACCGGAAAGGGGAAAAAGATTATTGTGACCCGCCTTCAACAGTAACAAGAATCACAGAAAAACAACAAAAAAGAAAAAGATCAACCACAAAACCTTATGTAAAAAACAGCCAAACAGCGGAAAAATAAACAAAAAGGATTAAAAAAGTACAATACACTTGCAGCAGCCAAAGGAGTGACGTGGTGCAAAAGTCATCTTTTTCGACTGTGAGACTCGTTCAATAAGCCACGCGAAGTTCCGATCGGAATTTGGAAAAAAAAAAGGAGTGTAGTGAATCACAATGAGGAGAACGTTGTAGATCAGCACTGAAATGAAAACACAGAAGCTCTCGTGATCAAAAAAAAAAAAACGGCTTAGCAATACATCAGTAGTTGATAGCCCCGATGCGAATGTGCTCACGTGTCGTTTAACACGATGTTACACACACCCACAAAAACATCCACACGTACCCCGTCACTTCCATCAACAAATCGACAGGATTCATTGAAGAAAAGTCGAGGGTGCGTTCACTCCACAGAAGCCCTCTCCCCCAAAAAGGAGAGAGCGCTTCAACTTTGGCAATAACAACAGCAAGAAAAAAAAAAAGGTGGCGGTGACAAATGGTTCGCGCTACTGCGGCTCAGGGCCGTACATGGCTGTTAAGGTCATCAAGAGACTCTCCTCCTCTCCTCTGAACTTCTGCAGCGTCGAGTCTAGCTGCGGCAGCGCGGCCGGCTCGTAGTAGCCCACCGTCTTTTTAATCCGCCGAATAAAGTCCGCCTGCGCGCGCTGCACGTGCGACTGCCGCTCCTCCTGCTTCAGCTCATCGACGTGGCGGGCGAAGGCGCACAAGGCGTCGTGCAAGGGCAGCTTCACAGTGGTGTGCATCACACTCTCCCCAAGGTCCGCGCGACGCCGGCTGGTGTCCATGAACGACTGGCGAATGCCGGCGTCTTTGCTGCGCAGCAGCGGCTCAATGCGGCGCCACTCGCTATCGTCGATGTCGCGCTCAAAGTACTGCTCCGCGAGAATGCGGCACTGATCGAGCGTGAAGAGGCCCGTCGCCTCCACGTCCAGCAGCTGGGCCACCTGCAGGATCTGCCGGTAGGGGGCGTCCGTCATGTGGTACCACTGCGTCGGGTTGCGCCGGTTCATCATGAGCCACAGGCACAGCGCGTTGAAAGGGACCGTGTCCGTCTTCGGCGAGCGGCCGCCCATTTCGAACAAGTTGCGCACGTCATCTGGGTGATTTGGGTAGTTGAAGAAGCGCAGCAGCCGGCACGCGTCGCGCCACCGCAGCTCCAAGTTCGCGCTGCCGTCAGCCGCGAGAGACGCAAAGTTGGGAAAACGGTCCACCAGCTCGCGGAACTCGCCATCGGCCATGCCGTAGTCACGCGCCGTACTCGTCAGCGACTGCCGCCAGCGGGCACGTTGCGCGTGCGTCGGCTCCGTGTTGCTGATGGGCGCGGCGCCGTTGCTGACGTGCGAGACGTTGCGGTTCACCGGGCTGTCGGCGACGATTACTGGGGTGGGCCGCGATGCGGTGCGATTGCTGTTCGTGAGGTTCGCCGCGGCAGGCGGTGGGGAGGCTGCTGCGGCCGCTCCACCGCCCTCCTCTAAGTAGTAGTCCTGCATCGAGACACCCTCGGGCGTTGTCGGACTGGTGTTCTCGCTGGCTGCCACCTCGCCCTCCTTGAGACACTGGGTGTGCTTCTCCGAGAACTCCTTGTAGGTGCCTTTCCACGCGCAGGCGCTACACTTGCCCTGCGTGCGATCGAGCAGGCGCAGGATGAACTTGCCCGGGGTGTTGAGGTGGTCCACAGGGCCGCAGCAGACCGGACAGGTGCTGAGACCCTCTACACAGGCGCGACAGAAGATGTGCTGACACTTGTTGACCTCGACCGGGTCCGTCCACAGGCAGCAGCACACCGCACATTCGGCATCCTTGCCAAACGTCGTATCCGGCTCAAAATACTTCGACATCGGTGAAGCAGGAAAACAACAACAACAACAACAAAAGGGTAGAGAGAAAAAGAGAGGAATCCAATATAATCCTTCTCTTCCTATTAAGAATAGCAGAAATGAAAACAGAAAAAGCGAGAAAAGAAGCACAGCGGAGAGAGCGTTTCACCCAGAGGCAGCTTCACGCACTCACAAGCACAACCAATGCTAGAAAAAAAAAAAAAGCACACACAAAGTTGCACAATAAGAGCTACACCACAGCAGAAAAGGTTTTGATGAAGAAAAAAAAAAAAACAGCACGTCCACACCCTTTTTGCAGAACTCGGAAAGGAAATCGATGTGACGCGCGCAGAATGAGGAGCCTTCACGCGAATGAAACAGAGCTTTCTCGAGAGCAGCAGGCCATGCGAATTGAAATGAGGAACTAAACAACAAAAAAGAACTGTTTGTGGCAGCAAAGGTGAAAACCGTTTGCATGTTGACAGGAAAAGTGTGATGGGAAACAAAGACAGGAGAACAAAAACAGAGAAGGAGCGAGATAACAGTGAGGAAGCAGAACAGGTGTTGTACCTGACACGCATGGATGCTTTAACAGCGTCTCTAAGAAGCATTGTCTGTCGTCCTCCGCGTTTACATGAGCTATATATCACACTTGAAGCTGCTTCGTGGAGAGAAAAAGGCTTTACCGACGCGAGAAAACTAAACGTGCAGATAGTGGCCACAACAAGATTGATTTAAACCTCTCCTCGGAGAGAAGAAGCCTTTAATTTTAATTAGAAGTGCGCGTGTGTGTCTGCATGCGTACGGAGGTTGAAACAGAAGACAACGTAGCTAGACGTGACTGCTATGTTCGACAGTGTTGACGACTGCCTTCATCACAGAATATATGTTTGCGTCACTTACCCACGACTAGATACGACTCTCAAAGACAAGCATTCATTCTTTTTTGTCGCAATCTTAAGTCCCGTATTCCTTTTTAGTTGCAATTTGTCGTTAACGTCTTCGAAAGAGACACCTATTAAATAATTAATTGCTTAAACGCCAGAGGAAAACTAAAAGGAAATATTGTAAAAGAGAGTTCGTGCTTGATAATACAATCAGCTGCAGCAAAAAGAAAGAAAGGTACATAAAAACCCAAGAAAAAACAACGGCACTCGTCTCTCCGTGCACTCCACACAGTTCACGATTGTTTTACGTCAAAAAACTTAGTTGCTTGGGAGTACAGCGCTCATAAATCACTAGTATTGTGCAACATCGCACAAAAAAAAAAAACCAGCACCTTAAAAAACCGAGCAAAAAAGGAAAAAGAAAAAAAAAAGAGAGCTTACAATAAACAAAAAAGTACTTGTTATCCGAGTTTATAAATTAGGTTTAACAACGCACAGCCAATTGGCTTCACGCACGTCACAAAAAGTCACACTCGCTGCAACGTCCAGAAATAAAAAAAGAGAAATACGGAATTTTGAACACATTCTCTCGCGCTGCATCAATGCCGTGAATTTCCCATTCTCCTTTTACTCGTCGTCGTTGTCCAGCTGCGAGGCCGCCAGCAGCTTCGACTCACGCCACTTCTCGAAGGAGCGGGTGCGCGCTTCGTGCAGGCGGCGCTTGCGCTCGCGGTTCTTGGCGATGCGCTCTTGCTTCGCCATCATGATGTGCTTCCGCTTCTCCTCCCGCTCCTCCTTCGTCAGCGCCTTGGTGCGGGCACTGCGCAGCACCTGGCGCTGCAGACGGTCCTCAATCTTCAGCTCCTCCTTGCGCCGCCGCTTCACCGCCCGCTCCTCGTCGGTCGGGTCGTCGTTGCGGTGCGCCAGCAGCGCCTTCAGGATGCGGCCCCGCACCTTCTTGGCGCGGCGGTAAAAGTCGCTCTTCTCCTTCGCCCCCTGCTTGGCAAACTGCTGGTACAACACCTTGACCGGCGACGGCGCCTTCGTTTCGCGGGCACGCGGGGTGAGACCGAGGAAGCGCTCCATCGTCGCCAGCAGCCGGATCGACGCGGCGGAGAGCAAAATATCGTCATCGTCGACGGCCGGCGCGATAATATTTGCAGCGACCCACGCCACGTCGAGCTGGACGCGGCTGTTGTACTGCAGCACCATCTTGACTGCGTGCAGGTAGTTGTACGGCAGCGTGTGCTTCATCGCGAAGACCTGCGCGATCGTGACGGACTGGAGGAAGTGGCGAATGGCGGCCCCGGCGCTGCGCTTCAGGTCGGTCGGCAGGCCGCTGAGTCGCGACAGCATCGACTCGACAAAGGTGCAGCACG
Organism: Crithidia thermophila; assembly: GCA_030849055.1. Lineage (NCBI taxonomy): Eukaryota > Euglenozoa > Kinetoplastea > Trypanosomatida > Trypanosomatidae > Crithidia > Crithidia thermophila. The sequence continues at coordinate 68,183 of JASAOP010002807.1, forward strand.
CCGTGAAGACGCGCACGCGCTGCGGGCCCTCAATTGGAATGACCTCCTCGCACTTCTCGAACGCCGCGGGCAGCAGCACCCAGGCAAAGCCCTGGCGGTAGTGGTAGAGGTCCTTCTTAAGAGACGGCAGCATCTTCTTCGTGTCCCAGCCGCGGTCGCAGAAGATCGACTTGTAGTACTCGCTCAGGGTGATGCGGACGTCCTCGCCGGCGTGGTTCTTGTAGGCCAGCATCGCCACGAAGTGGAAGGTGCGCAGGGCAATCGCCTTCACCGTGCTGAGGCGCCGCCGCGCCGCCGCCGCCGCCTTGGCCATCACGCTGTCCTTGTTCACCAGCACGCGGCTCAGCTTGCGCAGGTAGCTCTGGATGTCGCCCAGCAGCTGGAAGAGGTCCGCGGCGTGGACGAAGGAGCCGAAGTAGCGGTTCTTCGTCATGAGCAGCATCTCCATCGACGAGACGGCGCTGACGAAGACGACGTCGTCCGCCGCCTTCACGTTCTCGCGGGCGACGGCGAGCAGCACCTGGTAGATGTGCACCACGACAGGGCTGCGCAGCGCCAGGCCGACCCGCGTCACGAGCCGAATCGCCCGCACCACGTCCGCCTTCTCCTGGTTGGCCGTGTCCGTCGGGTACATGTGCTCGAGGTCCATGTTGCCCACCATGCCCTTCAGCGCCTCGATGTACTGCTGCGTCGGCGCCTCCTCCTCCTCAAAGACGTCCGAGGAGCTGCCATCGTCGTCGTCGTCGTCGCTGGCCGTGTCATCTTCAGCGTCGGTATCGGCATCGTCGGCATCCTCCGCCTCCGCCCCCGCCGCCGCCGCGTTCTCCTCCTCGTCATCGTCCTCCTCGGTTGTGTCATCGTCGCTCTCCGTGGAGTCATCATCGTCATCACTGCTGCCGTCGCTGTCCTCCTCCTCCTCCTCAGCGTCCTCGGCGTTTTCGTCGTGCTCCGCGGCGCCGTCCACGCTCGAGTTCTCGTCCTCCTCGGCGTTCTCCTCCTCGTCCTCTTCCTCGCCTTCTTCGTCGCTGTCCACGTCACCGGCACCGCCCGCGGCATTGGCCAGCTCCTTCGCCTTCCGCTGCCGGGCCTGCTCGCGGCTGTCGGTGTGGTAGGCGTCTCGCAGCGGCGCCAGGAGAATGTCCAGCGAGCTGCGGGTGCGGATGAACTTGGCGAACTTCAGCACAAAGCCGGTGGCGATGCGCCGGATGCACGTCAGCAGCGGCATCACGTGCAGCGGGGCGCTGACACGCATGATGATTGCCATGAGCGCATCAAGGAAGAGGTCCAGCGTCTCGACGGTGCCGGCGGTGTAGAACTGCGCGAGGTCGGGAATGACGCTCTTCGCCATGAGCACGGCATCGCTATTCGTCGGGTCGTCGACGCTCAGCACGAGGAAGAGGAGCGCGAGGAAGATCTCCATGTCGCCGCGGTCGTAGAAGAGAACGCTGCGCTGCTCCGCGGCGGACTCGAGGGCCTCGACGACGCGGTTGCGGGCCTTGCGGAAGGCGCTCTGCGTCAGCGCGGTGTTGTAGCGCGTCTTGGACTTCTCCTCCGCCTTGAGGTAGGCGCTGATGATCGTCGTCGCGGCCAGCCCGCACTTGGGCCGCGCCAGCGATGCCGTGAAGGTGAAGGAGAAGACGTCGGCGAAGAGGTAGATGCAGCGGTTCTGGCTGAGGCTGTCGCTCGACGCGTGGGACGGGTAGAAGCCGAACTCCAGCAGCTTCATCACCGCCGCGTCCACGTACGCGTGCTCGACGCCCTCGCGCACCGGCACGTAGAGACAGTTGCGCAGCTCCCGCAGCACCCACGTGCGGTTCGTCACGGCGGCCGGGTCGCGGTCGGTGATCATGGCGTACTGCTTCAGCAGGTCGTCCACCTTGTGGTGCAGGCCCGAAATGGGCAGCAGCTTCAGCTCTTGCATCGTCGACGGCTTCGCAGCCGTTCGCTTGCCGTAGCCGACGTGCGTGATCGCGAGCTTTAAGACCTCCATGCGCTGCTCGGCGTCGTCGGACTGCACCGCGATCTGCCCCAGCTTCGCGACGAGGTTCTGGAAGAGCGCGCGGCGCGGCACATCGGCGCTGCCGCGGCGGTACGGCACGATCATGTTGTGCAAGATGGTGCTGAGATGCTCCTTCATCGACTCGCCCATGGCGCAGCGCCGCACGACGAGCTGGAAGATGTCGTCCCAGACCGGGTGGACCATCGGGTGGTACGCCGTGACCTGCTCCTTGCGGAAGAGGGCGTTGCTGATCTGCTCCATCGTCGTCGGGTTCAGCGGGTCGAGGGTGAGGTAGTGCTCTACGGAGCTGGGCAGACTGCCCGTCGGCGGCCGCGGGTCGACTTCCATCAGCCGCAGCAGCAGCTGGATCGCCTCGGGGCGGAAGTACTCCATCTTGGGGTAGTGGAAGAAGGCAAAGGTTAGCCACTGCAGCGGCTCCTCCTGCTGGTAGACGCCGTGGTGCTGCGCCAGCACCTCGAAGAGGACGTTGGCCGACAGTACACGTGTCACCTTCTGCTCGACGTAGGCAAAGGAGAGACACGTGGTCAGCTGCGCCGCCTCCGCGGGTTTCAGCGACTTGTTGGCCGCCACCACCGCACCGAGGGCGAAGACGGTTGCCATGAGCCGCTGGTTGCGCTCACCCTTCGTCGGGTCGTTGATGTCGTCAGGGTCGATGCCGTTGTCCTGCCCTTCGTCGTCGTCATCGCGGTCCGCCGCAGCCTCGTCGTCGTCGTTGCGGCCGTTTTTGCGGGCATCGGCGCCGCGACGGTTGCGGGCCTCGAGGCGCAGCTTCACCGCCTTCATGCGGGCACTGAGGACGAACTCCTCATCCATCAGCTCCAGCAGCACCGCCGCGCTGATGCTCGTCTGCGCCAGCACGAGGTAGAGGGTGTGGCAGTGCAGGCACAGCATCGCAAAGTCGTCCGTCACCATGCCGAGCAGGAGGCGGGAGAGGGCGTAGAGGACAGAGTGGTGCGCCGTGCCGCGCAGACGGTCCAGGCTGCGTGCATCGACGCCTTCTTCGCTCAGCCTCGCAGTGAGGTGGTTCAAGAAGGCGTGCTGGCCCTGCTTGCGCTTCTCGGCGTTGTGGCGCAGACACATGTGGAGCAGCGCACGCATGTGCTCCCGCTCCTTCAGCGTCTGCGACATGACCTGGCGGGTCTGGCTCATCTTCTTGCCGCCCACCTTGCCACCGTCCTTCTCCGTGCCCTCCTCATCCCTCGTCTCTGCCGGCACCTCATCGTCGCCGTCCGCGCCGGCCTCGCCAGTGGCGCCGCCACCGTTGCTGCTGCTGCTGCCCTGCGGCTTGTGGAAGCTCTTTCCCTTGTTCGCCTCAAAGGAGGCCCACTCGTACCACGACACAAACGCGCTCACCATCGTCGGCGCCCCCTTCTCAAACTTGGAGAGGTAGGTGCGGAAGGAGGCGACGGCGTCGGGCATGTGCTGCTGAATGAGCTGCGGCGGCACAAACTTGAAGAAGCGCTCGTTGAGCTCCTTGCCGAAGACTTCGTGGTTGGCGCGGCGCGTCTTGAAGAGGGTGATGCTCTCGCGCAGGTCGGCCGCCACCTTCGCGGCAAGGTGAATGTCGACTTCCTTCGTGCGATGCGAAGACGGCGTGCGAGGGGCCCTGCCACTCGCCGCTGCCGCCGCATGCCGGGCACCCTTCGCGGCGTAGCCGTGCTCTTGCTGGTCTCGGCTGCGCTGCTCGCGGAACTTGTTCTGGTGGAACTTCGTCTTCTCCTTCTTGAGGTGCAGACCGCCAGACTTGCGGGGGTTGGCATTTGAGGAAGAGGACGAGGTAAAGTGGCGGCTGCCGCTGGTGCTGCTGCTCCCACTGCCACCGCGGCCACGACCACGGCTGCCCGCAGCTGCCGGGCGGCTGAAGCTGCCACCACGGCCGCGAGCGCTGCCCCGACCAGCCGCACCGCAGCCGCGGCTTCCACCACGACCCCGGCTGCTACTGCTATGGCTGCTGCTGCTGTTCCGGAACTCACCGGAGGGGCGGCTGCCCGGTGGACCGCTGCTGCGGCCGCGCTTCATGGCGTGTGGAGGCGGCATGCAGGTGCGCGAGATGAGCAAGCGGGAAAGAAGTAGATGGACGACAGAAAAGTCGAAGAGAATTAATTAGGAGTTCAACTCGATTAAGACGAAAAGTGTTTTAAAGAAAAAAAAAAAGGAATCACAGTTGTCTCGATTCTTCACCTGCAAAGCGGTCGCGGGCGAAACAACAAACGGACACTATTTACTGCGTTGATGTTAAGATGTGTAGCAACAGTGGGCAGGGAAAAAAAAGAGAGGAAGAAAGGGGTGTTAAAAAGGTAAAGAAAAGTAGAAACCCGGTTTCTATCAGCATTGTTAATACTCGCATCGGAAAAAGAAAGCTCATTTCATGTTCTTTTCAGTCACGGGTTTCCCTTCCCAAGAGGGCAAAGGCAGTCGTTTTCGCAAATGCCACCCTTTGACTGCAGCAGTTTACAACAAATTATCGGCACTTCCAAATTGATTCCTATAGAAGAACAAAAGAAGCGTCTTGTTTTATTAGTGTCCTCATGCGCCTACACAGTCAGAAAAAGCTTTCTAAACAGCGCGCAGGAAGCTGCCTGTTTGTACAGTTGATCCAATTAAAGTCCTTTTTTTTTCAATAGAGAGCGCAGATTGGACTCGCATACGTTTTGCTTATTTATATAAATGAGTTTTCCTTTTTTCCACAGCCTCAATTTTGACCTTTATTATACAGAGTGTGGGAGAAAAAACAAAAAGCGAACGGAAGAGCTGAATGCACAGACGTAAAATGTTAGACAAAACAATGTTTGGAAACTGAATTAATGTAATTGTTAGGGAAAAAAAAGTAAGTCAAAGTCATCGAAGCGTTTTCCAGCACTCCAAAAAGTCACACACATCTCTCCAAAAAAACATCACAATAGTCTCGAGCAAGAATAAAAAGGGTCACAAGGCATCTGTATTAGAGATAATTAAAAAAGTAGGTGAGAGAAGCAGGTTACGAGAAAAGGGAAGAAGGTATCAGTCGCCTGTTTTTCTTAAATAGCTTTTTTTTTTCTCTTTTTCCATTAAATAAAGGGAAAGAGAGGAAAAATTAAGGCGACTCACTGCTAGCGGGGCGCGCGCGATTGAACGCACAGTGAGAAGAGAATGTACAACACACCGCCAAGCTGGAATGGCGCCTCACGTCTTTTTTTTTTTCCCACACATGCACAAGATGTTTGACACCCTTCCATCACCCTTTTTTTTTTTTAAATAAGCTTCATATTTCTTTTTTGCACCCGGGGAGGAAAAAAATAGAGAAAAAGAAAAAGTTAAAAAACAGTGTTGCGCTTGTCGCATAAGCATGCTTGAACGGCATCAGCGAAGCCGTGAACACACCGGTGATGTCTTGGAAATTGTGTTTTTCTGTGTGTGCACTTGTTGTGCTCCTCTCACCTGCAGTCCGGCTCTGCCTTACCATCTTCACTCGATGCCGCTGTTGCCGCGCACCGTGGATATCTTTACGGGGGATATATATTTTATTAACGGTTTCACAGATGCGCGTGTAACAGATAAAATGGGGGAAACGAATTGCAGACGAACATTGAGTTCAGGTAAAGAGGGCAGACTGAGGTGGAGGACATCGCATATATACTTTAATAAAAGTTTCAATAACACAAGGTAAAAAAGCAAAACAAAAATAAAGCATAGAAAATAATTAAGACAAAATATTGTTTGTTTGCCGGTCTTAACCTCAACAACGACAAATACTCAACGGGCGGACGTTTCTTTTTCGTTTTGCACGAAAATAGAATTGGAGAGGGACAAAAAAGGTAAGAAAACAGGTTCGCGCAGAATATCTTACACGCACAGAACAAAAAGCATTTCGACCAGCAGTTCTCTTGTTCGTAAACAAGGAAGCAGAACATAAAAAGTGAGAGAGGTGAAAAAAGACGATCTGTCAGATTTGAGTTGCTTATCACTCTTTTTTTTTTCGATTGTTTCGGAGTCGCGGCGTTAATACGTGTACGGTGTTAATGGGCTCTGAACGTACTTTTTCATAAGAAAAGCAAACTACAAATTTAACTATATAAATGTGTGTATTCAAACGAAACAATTGCAGCAAAATTTAATAAAGCGAAAAACAGAGGTGCTTTTCTTTTGCGTTATTCACCAAACGTGAAGTCATAGACGCATGTATTTGTAAATACAAGGGCAGATAGGAAGCTCTGCAAAGTGCGTGGCGGGGCCCTTTCTCATACCAAGACACACACACGTTCGCAAGCGCTTGCTGCAGTTAAAGTAGAAGGTACTAAAGAACCATCTGTGCTAATAAACGCAAAGCAGTTTTCTTCCTTTATCATAGCTATATATAGTTATGAATCAATGAGTATTTGTCGATCTGTCCACCTTATTCGCGTGCTTCCAAATTCTTAAAAAACAGGAAAAGGATAAGAATTTGACGTGGTTCTGTTTTTTGTTTTCGTTTTCATTTACCTGTTGCTATCAAACAGCACAACGGAATGAACAACCCCGGAAAAAAAGAAAAGGAAACACATTGACGAAGGTTAGGCTTCTTGCCAGCTGTGGGAAAAGACACACGTCAGGTGAGACAGATACCGACAAAACACAACAACAACAAAAAAAAAGACTAATAAAAACATGAAAAAAAGGCTTTTTCGCAAAGAAAGCTATTGAAGTAAAGGGGGAAAAAATCGTGTTTCAATTAGAAGTTAAGCTGTACTGGTAAAATACAGAAGAGGGGAGAGTATGTGTATCACTTGAATTATATTTAAGCAGCATGCTTACTAACTACTTCTTCTATAGGTTTGAATGTTCGATTTCGTAAAATCCTTTTGTTTTCTGTGCCTGTTAGTTCGTGTAAAAAAGAAAACTGGAGTTTTGAGTAGTGATTGAAAAAAGGGGAAACACACTAAAAGAAAAAAAAGTGCCTGTTCGAAGTAATCCTTAAACAGGTGATGGGGGAAAAAAAGGGGGAAAACAAGAAGGCGTTTCTTCTCCTCCACGAAACATAAATCTCCCCGAGAAAAGCTAAGGAAAAGACAGGCAGCTTCGTTTGCGCAGACCACATATTCAAAATTAGGGGAGCTGCAGCAAGGAACGCTGACCTCTCACGCGTGCTCGACTCACTTATCAAAAAATAAAGGGGGAAAAGAAGACGTTTTTGTTTGGAAATATCGGGGGAAGAAGAGGATTCGTTTTATTTAATTCGCTGGCATCGATTGCAACCACTTACCTTGAAGACTTGCGAGAGTACAAAAAAAAAACCCTCTTTTTTGGTACGTGTATCACAAGAAAGCAAATGTGAAGTGAAAAGCATCGGAAAAAAAAGTGTTAAAGGGAAACAAAAAAAAAAAGAGAAGAGTCTACACGGTGAGTGAAAAAAGAATTCTCTGTTGGGGGACAAAAGTGACACCCAAACACAAAATTTTCTTTCCTTTTCAAAAGCTTTACTTTGAGATCTATGTTTCGACATTAAAAGGCAAAATAAAAAGAGGGAAGAGGGGTACGCGTGCGTGACGATACAATATCTGCAGTGTTGGGAAACACTACGAAAGTAGGTGCATAGAAAAAGGGGGGAAACCAAAAACGACCACGTAGCGCATCGCGCGGAGCGTCGGCAATCTTGCGAAGTCGAGCGGACCGGCAAATGGAGACAACGTTTTTTTTTCTCGTTGCTTCTCACGCTACGTTATCTTAAGGACACGAACACAGGGCAAGCAGAAATTCAGAAGGAAGAAAAGAAAATCTAGAAGGCGAACGTAAAACGAGAAAAAAAAGAAAATATTTTACTGTTGCGCTTTCAAACATTCATCGGGCGTTGTACTCCTATGCGTGCGCATTGTCACACAGAAATGGAAAAAGGCAGCGTGGAGCTTTTACATTTACACAAACCGGGGCAGAAAAAATAAAGAGAGAGGAACGAGGATCGAAACCAGGCGACGTGACAGAAAAAAAAAAGGAAACCGTGGACACACAAAAAATGAATAATTGCTCTTTTTTTTCGATTGTAGGCACGTTGCTAAAACGTTATTCATCTTTCAGAGTTCGTGAACAGCACACAGCGAAAAAAAGCTGCTGATTCAAAAAAGAACAACAAAATGTTTTTTGAAAGGTGAGAGAACAGTGTAAAGAACGGTTCGAGTCTTTTACGATCTGGTCTTGTTCTCACCTCCGAATTGGTTCTTTTTTTTTTCGTCTCTCCTTTCTTTTCAAAAGAAAAAAAGTCAGCGAAATAAAGAAAATCTGTTCAATTGTAATAGCTGAAAAAGGGCAACGACAAAAAACAGGGCGCCTAAAAGAGAAACGTGCTTTAAAGATTTTAACGCCTGTCGAGCCAGTGCGCCGGCCAGCACGCACGCACAGCTCAGAATAGTATACAGAACAACATAGAACAAAAAGCCCTTAGCAGTTACAAAGTGAAACAGATTTCTTAATTACTCTTTTTTTTTTCTTTAACACTCATCATCGCATTGGAGCTCACACACACACGCAAGTGCAAGCATTCCGGTCACCCGGCGTCCAACGTTACTCCTCAACGCACACCTCACTTTAGTGATTTTTTTTTTTTTTGCCTATTTACTTATTTATTTATTAGACCAGGCCGTAGATGGTGGCAGAGGTACCGAAGCAGATGATGGTGACGCCGCAGATAAGGACAAAGAGGGCACCGAAGAAGTCGTAGGCGCCGACCTTCTCCAGCGTGAAGCCGCCGCTGTAGATGAAGAAGAGCGCAGGGAAGACGAAGGCGATGAAGCCGCCGGTGAAGGAGCCGAGCAAGCCAAACACAACGTTCACGTTCGGGATGAAGAGGCCGCACAGCAGCGACAACACACTCAGGAAGGCGCACAGCAGCGCGTTCTTCCACCAGGCGACGGTACGGATGTCCCAGCCGACGAGGTGGTGCACGGCGTCGCGGCAGGGCAGGATGTGCAGCGCAAAGGCGACGCACAGCTTCACGACGAGGCCGATGTACGCCACGGCGAAGTAGTAGTCCGTCAGCGGGCGGTACATGCGGAGCAGCGAGGAGCCGACCAGGTCGCCGAAGTCGGCGTAGCCGAAGAAGCCGGCGAGCCAGTAGAAGATGGTGCAGATGAGCATGCTGACAAAGCACTGCACCTCGAAGAAGCGAACGGACGGCTTCTTCGTCTCCACGAACACGCTGTACGAGTTCGACTGGCACAGGAAGGCAAAGACGAACTGACCGAGGCCCTGAATGGCGCGGTTGCCGGTGCGGAACGTGATCATGTGCTTCGAGGCAATGCCGTCCTTCAACCCATGCGTCGCCGCGTGCACAATGACGCAGATGACAAAGTACAGAATGAAGGTGACACCGAAGAGGGAGACGTAGCGGAGGGAGTTAATCTCGCGGGGCAGCGAGAGCGGCAGCATCAGCACCAGGAAGGTGATCGACGTCAGCACGCGCTGGAAGCTCACGGTGCGGTAGTACCCCGTCACGCGGTCGTCCTGCAGAAAAGCGTGCCACAGGTCACCGACGCAGATGACGTAGGCGATACACGCACCAATACACTTCAGGAACATAATCACGGCGGTGAAGATGTCGCCACCGCGGCCAAAGAGGAAGCGCGCCGTCAGCTCGTAGCTGCGGATGCCGGTCTTGCCATACACAATAGCCAGGAGACGGACGGAGTAGACGGTGAGGAGGAAGATGACAATGAGGTAGATGGTGCCCATCACCACACCGGACATGTCGAAGGCGTAGGGCAGGCCGAGAATACCCGCACCGAGACTACTACCAGCGAGGTTGAAGACACCACTGGCAAAGCCACCGTGCGGCATCAGCTTCTCCATCAGGCGCAGCGGCAGGGGCTTCTTCTCGGCGACCTCGTCGGCGTCGGCGTCGTTGACGCACTCGGCGCCCATCTCGTCCACCTGCGCGTACGTGCCCTGCACCTCCTTCTCCGCCTTGCCGTTCTGGTCGTACTCGTGCGGCATGATCTGCGGTCCCGGGTAGGTCGGGCTCGTGCCGTGGTAGGTGGGGCTGGAGCCGTGGTGGTACGTCAGCTCCTCCTCACCGTTGCTGCTGTCGTGGCGGCCAGCAGGGCGAGACATCTTTCCTTTATCTTTTTATTATAATGGTGGTGCTTGATTGCTAACGAATGCTACGGATCGCGTTTTTCTTGTGTGTAACTTAGGGAAAGCTCTGAAAGGAGAGAACGGAGCGAAGCGAAAATACAAAAACAATTTAAAGGGTTTTTTTATGTTTTAAAGTAGAGTAGGTAGTTGGCGTAAGTGCTGTAGTTACTATCGGGAATGCACGTAAGGAGAAGGTACAAGAAGAGGAGGTGGTGGAGGAAAAAAAAAAGGAGGCGAGAAGAAGTGAAGAGAGAGAGAGAGAGAGAGCTCTTGTCGTCTGCTTTTTTTTTTTGAAAAAGAAATTCATAGTATCAAAGAAAAAATGCTAGTTTTCCATGCACCGGCTTGCTTTTTACATGCTAAACCGTTCGATGACACGGCAGATTCCCGCAATTACAAAGCGCCGACGAGCCGCAGTGTTTAAAGGCAATCTTTCCCTTCGCGCCTCGCGAGTCAAAAGGAAATAACGCTTTTCTGCAGCAAGAGCTTCAACACTTCAAAAACAACATGATTTTTCTGAAAGTGAGTAAATGAAGTTAAAAGACAAACGTATAAGAACAAAAAAATAAAACAGGGAGGGGGACAAAAATAAAATCGAACATAAAAATTAGCGTAAGAAAGAAAAAAGAATATATAGAAAAGAGCCATTTTCAGTGAAAATCAAATAGAGGTTGAACAGCGCCGTCTGCGTCCATGGAAATAAAAAAGTGATAAACCATGGCAGCTCACCTCAATGAACTTTCGTAGCTTGCAGGACGAGAGTAGCATGCTCTTCAACCGGGGCCCATCGAAAAGAGAAAAAAAAAAGAAGATGAATCTGGAAAAAAAAAGATTGGCAGGAGAGTCTCCGCTTGTCCTTGCTGTTTCTCTCAAAAAACAATCAGCGAAGCTCTTCGAGACTTGGGGAGTCCGCAGATACCACGTTGGAGAAGGAAACAGAGCGCTGACGTTTTTTCGCGGCGGTGGCCTTCTCCTCCGCCACATCGTCGATGGGTGGCGGGGACGGCGTACCAGCCTCGGAGCCGTTCGAGCCACGCGGCGGCGGCATCTCCGTGTCGGCCGGCGCATCCGCACAACCGTCGAGCACCGTTTCTCCTCCCGCCGCAGTGGCGTCCTCACTGTTTCGTGTAGCGGGTGCCTCGGTCTGTTCGTCATGCTCATCGGCCACCTCCGCCGCACACGGCTCTGCAGCCTCCGCGAGGACCTGACTGTCCTCGCCCGCACTCGCACTCGAGATCGCATCGCTGATCTCCCCATTTGGGATGACGAGGGTCGACGGCGCACAGCATTCTTCTTCTCCTGTCACGTCTGCCGTGCCCTCCGCCCCCATCTTTTGGTGGTCCTCTGCGTCTGCGTCTGCATTTTCTGTCACCGTCACGTCGCTCACCTCCACGTTAATCTCGACCAGCGCCGGCTGTGTGGCGTCCGCCGCCACTTCTGTGTGGGGTGCGGACACGCTGACGACCGTGTCAGCCTCCACCGTCGGCTCGGCGCAGACGGTCATCTGTTCTCCGTCGCCGCAGAGCTGCGGGACTGTTGCCTCAACGGCGCCAACAACTTCTTCAGCAATGATAGGATGGGGAGCGTCCATTGTGCTGATGTATGTAATCTGAGTGGTTTATGATGTAGGTTTCTGGTTTGATTGTATGAAAAACAAAGTAAGTTGTCTGCGTAGCTTGAATCTTTCTTTCCGTGATTTTTTTTGTTGTTGTGCGTGCGTTGCCTCTGTTTAAAGATAGTGCTGATAATGAGGGTAAGAAGAGCGCTGAATAAGAAAGAGAGCGGCTGTGTAAGCTGTTTGGAAGCCTTGGTCTGTTTAGTGCATCAAGATGTAGAAGCAAGAGAGAAAACGGACACAAAGAAGCGATGAGTTGAGAAAAAAAAAAGAGAAACTTTTCCTTCTTCCACTCCAACGAAGGAGAAAGCCTCAGTCCTCTTGAACTAAAAGTCTCTTTCTGTCTTTCAGTACAATCATTTATGGATTTGCACATAGAAAGTACAAAAGCAAGAAATATGTCAATGCCCAGTGACACATTATAATTATTAATTCCTTGCTTGTTTTGATGTTTACGCAGTATTGACCTCGATCACTGCCAGAAGCTGGACGCAGCACCTTCTGTTTCACATAGTTGATGATGAGAAAAAGAAAAAAAGAAAGGGTCAAAAATGAAAATCAGAAGAGAGCAGAGGACCCTATCATTCGTTCGCGTAACAATTTGAAAAAAAAAGGAAACAATTAGATGTATAGTGCAGTGTTCAGAGGCAAAAAGGAAAAGCAGATGAAAAGAGAAAAAAAAAACATTTATGTAGTTCAAACAACACGACGAAGTTATAAAGAGAAGCAACGTTCTCATCGCTGAAAGAACATTTTTCTCTAAAAAAGTACTGGCTTTTACCTCTTTTGTCTTCACGCAACTGTTTCTTTCCAGGCACACAACTTGCGGAAGAAGACAGAAGAAGAAAATGCTCGGGCACAAGCAGAAACAAGGAAAAAGAAAAGATGTTTAAACGCCTCCATGAGGGCCGCACATACATAGAACGTAAATTACCAAGAAACCAAAACCCTACCACCAAGACGAGCAGAGAAAGAAAAAAAAAAAGAATAAAAAACACAAGAGATTACTAGACAGGCGAAAGACAAAAGATAGGAAAAACAGCGGCAGGATCTTCACCACAAACGCTTTTTTTTTTTTAAACACGTTTTGCAATGAGCTTGACGCCACTTTGAACAATAATTATAATGTTATTAAGACTTAAACAGAGAGGGGCGCGTAATCATGTTCGATCTACGAAGACTTGCAACGAACATAGTAGCTGCGCAGCTGCTCGAGACTTTGCCTGTCCAGCCCCAGCTCCTTCTCCATGTACGTCGCTACGGACCCATAGACGGTGCGCACCTCATTGAACGCCAGTTCCAGAAAGTACGGCTGCGCGCCAAAGAGCACGTTGATGGCGTCCTGCGTGATGGTGCACTTCTCCACCGTCATGGACCCACACGTTGGCGGGTGGCAGCACTGGTTGGTGAGGAGAAAGTCGTCCATCACGGTGGTTGATGGCACACTCAGCGCGGTCAGCAGCAGCGCGGCCGCCACGCCGGTGCGATCCTTACCGGCGGTGCAGTGAAACACCGCTGGGCGGCCCTTCACCTGCTTCAGCAGAATATCAAAGAACGCCTTGTACTCGTGCTTGTAGTCGATGAGGAAGGTCTTGGCGACTTGCCGAATCAGCTGCTCCGCCTTGGCGCCATTGAGCGATGGGTACTTGAGAATTTCTTCGCGGATGGCGCACGCCTCAATGGGGATCTGGAGGTAGGTGAACTCCGTCCCGGTCCACGGCGACTGCGCCTTCTCCTCTGCGCTGCGAAAGTCAATAATGTACTTGATGCGCAGCTTCTCCAGCAGCGTCTTGCGGCCGTCCAGCGTCATCTTGCTCACGTTGTCGGCGCGGTAGATGTGCTTGTACTTGACGACGTGCTTGCCATCCCGGGTGAGGTAGCCGCCAAGGTCACGGTAGTTCTGCAGGCCCCCCACAGGGATAACGCGTTCGTGAGCGGGCATGGGTGGGAGACGTGTGCGCCTTGAAGAGTAAAGGGCACGTCAGAGACAGTAAGAGACACGGAAGCTCAAAACGAGGCAGGTGGGAAGAAAAGAGGTAATCAAGGTCTCTTCTGTAAAAAGAAAGTATCCTAACTACGCAAAGATAATCAGTAGTTTTGTTTTTTGTGCGTTTTTGTAAATACTATTGTGGTAGAGTAAATAAACTAATGCTGCTAGGAAGGAAAACGCAAAAAAAAAAAATGGAGGTGTCGATTGCACTATTTTTGTCTACAGTTACTATTTTTTTCTACAACTAATTTAAACAATTGTTTTTTAAGGATCTTAAGGTGCACGCTGTTTATATGTCGCACGAGAAACAACAAATGAAAAAGTTAGTGTAGCGGAATACGAGTTCGAGGTTGAAAACAAAATGGGAATACACGGAAAAGCAGATGTTTTGTTGAAGAGGTTTTTGATGTTTTTTTTCTTTTTTCTGTATATGTCGCTCGCAGCCGTTCTGCACAACGCAAATTTCTTGCTCGAATACGTTAAAATGGATAACAAGAGCTTTTTTGCGTTCTGTTAAAGAGAAAAAAAAAAGGAAGCGAAAAACGGGAAAACAAAAAGAAAACGCAAGGAAACAAGAATGAGTAAGCGCAAAAGTGTAGTAAAAAAAAAAAATAACATACAAAAAGAAAAAAGCGGCGTAGTATTTGAGACTAGAAAGAGATAAAAGGGCAGAGGAAAATGAAATTTGTTGAAGTGCAAGACTTGATCGTTGATTCCTCTGTACAACTGTCACAGTTTTTTGTTGTTGGGTGCTTGGTGGTGGGTGTGCTTTCTAAAGCGTGACTCAAGAACAAGAAGTAAAGACAGGAGAGTAAGAAAACAAGAAAGCATGTTTTTGTTCATGAGAAACTGTTTTTTTCTTCTCATCTGCGAGGAAGGCGTGTATCAACCAACACTGCGAAGCCATTAAACTCGGAGGAACAGCGAAGCACTTTGACTACGCACTGCTTGATAAATAAAAGAAAAAAGGTAGTTTTCGCCTCGATAAAACCAGAATTTATTGGAGCCAGAAATACAAAAAAGGCTACTCTGCTGGTTTTTTTTTTCTGTTGTTGTGCTTTACGTAGTCTAGCAATTGGAGAAGAGGAGTTGTGCCTACACGTAGTACACGAGCGGTCTATCAAAGAAAAGGGGAAAAGAAACTAAACGGAGTAAAGGGAAACTTCCAGTTCAAACGCGCGCGCGTCGAGGAGGTCCTGCTCGCCCAGCCAGTTTCCCTCCCCCGCCGGCGACGCCGACGCATTCGAGGGCCGTGGCGAGAAGTCGCGCTCCACGCAGCCGCGCAGCTCCTCCCGTATGGACTGCAGGAGAAAGAACAGGCACGGGCTGGAGATGTCCTTCAGCATGCACAGATAGCGCGAGAAGGCGGTCACGTAGATGGTCGGCTGCGACTCCGCAGCGTGCGAATACGGGTGCAGGTTCGTAAACGATGAAGCGGAGCGATTCATGCGCTCCATTTCCTCGGCGGATTGCGCACGGCTGGCAGAGCGCAGGGCAGACGTCAGCAGTCGCACGGAGGCCAGCAGCAGCAGCTCCCGCGCCGCGTCCTCCGTCTGCTGCACTTCGCCGCGATAGCAGCGGAAGAGGTGCGCCGAGTCGCGCAGTTGCGGCACCTCGGTGTTGTTGCGAGACAAAATGTTCTTGCGCCACTTGTTCGGTTGCTGCATCCAGTCCTCCGACGACTCGTAGGAGCGGTCGCGCAGGTAGAACATGCTCACAAAGGGCGTGGCGCAGACGAAGTTGTGGGTGGACAGGAGGTGGTTGCGGGCGGAGAGGCGCGCGTCCTTCAGCTGTTCCCCGGACCGCGGGTCCGCGGCGGCGGTGGCCGGCGTCGTCGTCGGCTCGCTATCAGGAATCGTCGAGGAGTCGATGGTGGCCAGGCGGAGATAGGCGACGGCCAACAGCCACAGTGAGCGGTGCGGCGGCGGCGGTGCAGAGGACGCGAGCTGCGCCGTGGTGTCCATCGCCGTCACCGCGACGTAGTGCTCCAGCAGCTGCGCAAACGCGTTAAACGTGTCGTCGCGCAGCGCTGAAAACGGGCTGACCACGTGGAGGTTGATGGCCGCAATGTGCTCCTCATGCAGGCGGACAAAGAACATGCGGAAGCGCAGAAAGATAAGACTCAGCACCCGCGGCGCCGTCGGGGAGGACTGCGTCTCTGTCGAAGCGATCATCTGCAGCAGGGCGTACACGTCCTCCATCGCCAAGGAGATGGCCTGCACGTAAAATACATCGCGACGGCGCTGGTGGAAGAGCAGGTCGGCGTCCGACTCCTCCATCTCGCCGAAGCGGCCACCCGTCACGCAGACAAAGTGCGCCGTGTTCGTCCACACCGCCCACCACCGCCACTGCCGCCGCATTGCTGAGCCCCCGCCTCTGGCCGCGTCGCGACCACCACCACCGCCGCCCCCTACGGTGGACGACATCCCGCCAAAACCACCACCACCGCCGCCAGTTTGAAGACCACCGCCGGTTCGCAGCGAAACCCAGAAGTCCTCGTTCAGCATAATTTCCGACGCCATGAACATCATCGTGTTCTTCAGCATCGCCGAGCAGAGACTCTGCGGGAGCTGGAAGGCGTTGAAGCCGTTCACGCACTGCGTGTGTGGCTCCAACAGCAGCTCCGCGACGTGCGCCAGTAGCTGCGAGACCGCCGTGCAGTACCCGAGCACGGCATCGGCGCACGCCTCATGCGCGCGTCGTCGGCGGTCGGCTGTGCGTCGCGACGGCACGGCACTGCTGTGGGTGTCGTCGGCCTCGTCAGGGAAGCGGAAGTCGGCCACCGTCTCCCCATCCTCATCCTCCAAGGCCTCCGCCAACGCGCCGTACGCCTCCGGGTGTAGTTGGTAGAGCAGCAGGAGCGTCACCTGCAGCGGCACGAGCTGCTCCAGCAGTTGGTGGAGTCGCAGAAGCGGCCGCGTGCTGGAAAAGAAGAGAAAGGAGGTGTGCACCACGACGTCGTCCAGCGTCACGACGACCCGCGTCAGCTCCTCCAGTCCGCCGTTGAGGATTAACTCGAAGAGGGCGTGGAGGCGCGGCAGCGAGGCCGTGGTGGGGCTCAGGCGGCTATGCACAATGCGCTGCGTCCACTCCTTAAAGAGCTCCCCGATCACGGGCTGCCCACGTGTCCAGTGGTGGACAAAAAGCTCGTAGGAGCTGAGCAGGACGGAGACTATCTTCAGCATGTAGAGGTCGCCCCCTTCATGCCCGCTCATCTGCAGGAGAAGGCGCACGACGGCGCTGCGGACAGGCAGCGTCTTGCCAGCGGCAGGGCCACTGGCACCACCACCGGTGCCGTCCTCCACGCTGCTTGCAGCCCCGGCACGATAGGGCAGAGACGACGATGGCGAACCATCGCCACCACCACCAAATCCTGCTGCTCCTGTTGCGGTGACTCCGGAGAAGGACACGCTCTCAGCTCGTCCCAGCGGCGAGGCGGATGTGGAAAGAGCGAAGCCCGACTCCATCATCGTCGCACTCGCGTTGAGTCCACCACCGGCGACACCGCCCGACCGCAGTGTTGCCGCAGGCGGTGGGGAGCCGACCGTTGTGGTGTTCGCGGAGCCGCGGAAGGTCCTGCCGTAGCCGCCTGCGTTTTCCGGTGCCCCTTTCCGCGGCAGGCTCAGTGTGCTGTACAAGGTGGCGGTCATCCACAGCCAAATCCACCCATCGTGCTCGCTGAGGTACAGCGGCACCTGCGGCAGCTCCGAGAGCAGCGGCATCCCTTTGATGCTGACGGCGGCGCGGACCTTCACGTTGTGCAACTGCGCCTCCGCGTTCCACGCGATGAACAGCAGGTACCGCACGACAATGGCCTGCTGGGCCTGGTAGAGGGAGTCGACCCGAGCCTCCAGCGTGTCCAGCAGCTTTCTTTCCGCCGTCAGGTGTGGGGCAGGGACGGCGGTGCTCGAGCCTTCAAAGAGGAACGGCGCAATGGTGCTGCCGGACGACATCGCATTTGTGGAAGCGCGCATCTGCTGCTGCTGGCGCTGGCGCTGCTGCCGCTGCCGCACTGCGCCGACACGCCGCTGCGTCTGCCGACACAGCACGAGGGTGAAGAAGACGAGGTTCAGCACGGCCAGCGAGCAGCGCCGGTCCGACTGGGTCCAGCTGGTGGCGTTTTGGTAGAGGTCTCGCAGATACTTGAGCGCCGTGGGGAGTGCGGCGGCTGTCAGCGATTCCAACGCGTCCACCCACTGCGTGAGGGACGGCACACCGCCGCGGCTGTGGCCGTGCAGCACGCCACCCTGTCCGCCACGCCCGCTGGCACCGGCGAGGCCGTGGTAGACGCTCTCCTCCTCCTCGCGGAGGCGGCGTGCACGCCAGGCCGTGCTCGTGATCACCTCGTTGATGAAGAGTACGGTGCGGGTGATGATGGGCTGGTTCAGCTCCTTGACGGCGGCGGAGAAGTGGAGGATGGCTTGGTCGATGTCCTCCGTTAAAATGTCCGTGGCGGACGACGTGCCGTTGCCGCCTGCGCCACGGAAGCCTACGTCGATGTCTGGCGGCGGCCGCTGCGGGTGCGGCGAGGTGCGCAGTGGGTCTCCCATGCGCGGCATCCCATCATAGCGAGAGATGAGGTGCACGAGGCTTTTCTTTTCGTTTACTTTCAGCTTTCGTGTAGGCGTAAAAAGGGAAGTGCAAACGTGAAAAAGTTTTTTGACTGTAAGTGACCGAATGCGTGTTCAATTGTGCGTGGATAAAGAAGAAAAAAGGAGAGGCGTGTAAGGAAAACCAGAGAGAATCGTGTAAACAAGCGCAGAGTCAAACCTTTCTGTTCCATTGCTTTCACGTAGCATTAAGAAGAGAATGAAAGGGGTTTTCGCACGCCTTACAGTCATACAAAGTGCTTATGCACAGAAAAAGAAGTTGTGATGGCTTTACTTTGATGTGAGTGTTATATCAACAAAGACAAGCGTGCTGTGCGGCTCCAATGAGACACACTTCTCACACAGCCTTCTTTTTTTTTTTTTTTAACGCAACGTGAAGCGTATTTGGAAACCCACGCACTGGATTGGCTCAACAATGACCTTTTGATCGTTTAACAACATTAAATTACAGTTGTTTTTCGAATTTCAAGCTTAGTTATCCAGTTGAGATTGAACAAAGCAAGCTTCATAAAAGCTTCCACAACACTACGACGACACAAGGAACCGTAGGTACTATCCAATTTCCCATCAAAAGAAAGCACAAACAAAAGTAAGGAACTTCGACAACAGCAACACGAACAACAGAAAAAGAAGGTCAGCAACACGAACAAATTACCTTCATAACTCAAAGACGTAGCAATGCAAAGGACATTAACCATCAGCGCAAGTGAATACAAATTACACCAACACGACAGGAAAAAAAAGCTTTAACCATACAGGAAAAAAGGGTTGAAAAACGAAAGAGCACTGCAACCACACCAACCACAACACCGCAACCATGTCAGTCTGGACTGCAGTTTGTGATTAAGTAGAACTTTTAAGCATGTGGACACAACGGAAAAAAGAAAGCGGCGGGTTTCTAGCGGCCCGTAAACCTCTCGTTCGCCTTCTCTCGATCATTCACAAGCACGTACAGCTCCGCGCAGTAGATAAAAAGCCCAGTACTACGGAAACTGTGTGCTGTGGTGTAGCAGCAAGGGAGCATTTCAGCAAAGCGACGCTACAATTCCCACGTTACCAAAACGAGAAATGCTTTGCTCTTACTGTCGCTGCGGCTGCCACTGCTGTTCTCAACGCTCCTTGTCTTTTTTCCCTCTTTTCTTTTCTGCTTCTTTCTCACACACCGCTTATTTTCTTCCAAAAAAATGTCAAATCAGGAAACTCAACGGCAACGAACACTTACACATTTAAAAAAATCTGGGAGATTAGTTCTTCTTCTTGGAGGCGGAAGCGTTGCGGTTGTGCGGCGAGGCAGACTTCTCGCGCACGATTTGGTCGCGGTAGCGCTGGTGCTCGGCGTTGATGTACGCCGGGTCGTAGGCGGCGCCGCTCGTGCCGACCTCCACGTTGCCGGCCGCGCTGGACGGGGACGCCTTGGCGTGGCTGGCGGACTTGAGCATCTTCACAATGCCCATCTTGTCCGCGGCGACGTAGCCCACGCCGCCAAAGATGGCGAGGAGAGTGAAGTAGGTGAGGATGGTGCGCGGGTCGGTGCCGAGCGGGTCCTCGATCATCACCGACGAGTTGAAGGCCGTCATGTAGTACGTCTGGTTCGTTGCCGAGTCCTGCACGTAGAGGCCGAGCACCATGTTGTACTCCCCAGGCTCCAGGCGGGCATCCGGGGTGAAGGTGAAGTGCATGCTGACCGTCTCCGCCTTCTGCACGCGGCGAGCCTGGCGGACCACCGAGAAGTTCTGGATCGTCGTGTGGTACTGCTGCGGCGGCTGCAGCATGCCCGCCACGAGGAAGATCACCTGCGACGCCTCGTCGTTGTTCTGGAAGGCCACCACGGCGTTCGCCTTTGAGCCAGCCGGGAAGGCAGGGAAGGACTGCGAGGATGCGTTCAGGAAGTAGGCGCGGCTCACCGACGGCACGCCCCCCACGCCTTCCCCGGCGGCGTACATCTCATCCGCGTCCTCCCCCACGACATCGTCGTCCTCCGGCACAACATCCGCCAGCACCACGCTGGCGATGAGCAGGGCAACGACACCGAGAAAGAGAAGCTTGCGCAGCGTCCGCGACATGGTTGATTTTGTGTTGAGATGTGTGTGTGTGTGTGTACTTGTGCACGATAAAAAAAAAAGAAAAGAAAAAATGGAGTAATGGGATTGTTGACAATTATGTTGATGACTAATGAACAAGATTGTGTTTTCTCCTGTTTCTTCAAAAATAACTACACTAGTAAAATGGCGCAAAGTAAAGACAGGGAGGTTTTTTTTTTTTTTTTTGGTTCAATGACGTCGAGGGAAAGGAGCGAGAGAGCGGAGAGCAACAATACAGAGATAAAAAGAACGAACATGAATTCAGTTGGGAAGTGAAGTGTCGTTTTGCAAGATTGACCGAGAGAGTAACATAAGGATAACGACGGGTAATGAGTAGGTTCCGCTTTCCATTCAGCAAACGTGATGAACACGATTCCAGCTCAAGTAACAGAGCAAAAAACGTGGAAAAGCAGCTCTTTTTTTTTTTTGCATGCAATTATCACAACTAATTGGACTTTGCTGCCAATACCAACTCTCAGCGTCCCACGCACGCGCATCAAAATCTGTTTATTTTTTTTTTTACTTAAGCATGAGATCACTCTCTAGAGAAGAGAGTCAAAGATGAATTAGGGAACAGTAGAAACGTGAAGATCAAGTACACCAAACAACAAGAACAACAACAACGAAAAATAGCGTCCATGACAAAAAGAGTTGAGTGTGCGTGTGCGCGTGTGTGTGAAAAGGCACACCAGTCGCAGAACAAAACGTATATGTGAGATTGCCACACAGGCGAGACGCGAGGGCAAATGAAGAGAGAGCAGCAAAAAGCGAAAAGCACTACCGGTTTGCAGCAACCTCGCAGCTCCCAACTTTTTCCTCTCATGTTCTCTCAATTTCTCCGCCAAGCATTACACCTTGGGTTTCGTACCCTGGCTGCTGCGGTCGAGCGCGTTGGAGATGATCTTGTTCGTGTGCAGGTAGCGCCACGAGCAGCGGTCAATGCAGTGCACCTCATCCTTGCTCAGCTCCATAGTTGAGAAGTCTTTGCAGCACAGGTTCACGCACTCCTCGCGGAGAGACTCCATCATCGTCTCAATTCGATACGATTCCTGCTTGACTTGAAGATTCATGTTTTTAAAAATGTAAATTTGTGCGAGGTCACTAAATACGTGCGTAAACTGAATTTTAATATGTAGAGATTATAAAGGGTACGGCAAATTTACGCGAAACACTCTCAAAGAAGCCGAAGCCGACGAAATACAAGACAGAGAAAGAAAAGAAAAAGGAAGAGTTTATGAAAACCGACAGAGAACGCAAAAAGGCGTTTAATAAAGAGAGAGAAAGCAGTAACCCAATGAGCTCAAGTTATGGCAAACTGAGCTCGCCGATGAGAGCAAGGGCAGCACGCGGCATACGTCATAAATGCCTTGCCCAACAACAACAACAACAACAGAAAATTCTCTCATAGTTTTTCCACGTATTGTCTCGGTTAGTGAATTCTGTAGAGGATCAACGAGAGAAACAAGCGTTTCAAAGTATCGTTACTTTTTCATGAGCATCAAACTCAATACAACTCAGTGATGCAGTCCTGACTTTCAGAAGAATCCCTCTCTTTTTTGCACCCATTATCTTTTTTTCTCGTAATACGCAGCAATGCTCATCAGCTTAACCAAAAGACAGCAAAAGCAACCACCAGGAAAACAACAAAGCACATAGATAGCGCAAGCCAGAGAGTCTTCTTTCGTATAAGCATTATTGAAAAGCATCGAAAAAAAGTTGAAACTTGACAATCCTCATGCCATTCAACTTCCAAACGAAGCGCATCCGCTCAAAAAAAAAAAAATCCCTCGCCTCCATTGCTTCGCACTTCCTTGCTTCAACAAAGAAAAATTCACTGATGTCTTAACGGAGATGCAGCAGAAAACTTCATCATCCTTTCTCAAGCATGCAAACATCCAGAAGTAGAATCAGGTATACCAAAAGCTACACTTAAAAACAATGTGACGAGAAAACAAGAGGAAAAAATTTAATAAAAGATGACTTGTGATGATGTTCGCAACACAGTAAGATACAAACTCAACCAACACGCAGACAACGTTATGCAGAAGAGGCCTGCACCGTGATCTAAGAGAAATGAGCTAGGATTAAGCGGTTTAGGCAAAAGAAGAGAAGTTGAAAGAATGCACGTTTTTTTTTTCTTAAGAAGAGCCCTTCTCTTAGTGAAAAGAAACTTGACATAGCTTTTCTCGCGTCTCACTCTTATTTGTCTCATTTCGCCTACCTCCCTTTCTCTTCTTTGATAAACGCATGTTTCGCCCAGCATGCGCGCAATGCGTGAGGAAATCCAACTAATACTCTTTCGCATGCAAAAACGCAGGTTGATATATTTTGCATGCACACCAGGTTGGCCAGCACGGATAGCGATTTGCCCTGTGCCATCATCGTCGTCAACAGCTGGCTCAGCGCCGTCTCCGGGGACGCCACGAGGCTGCCGCCTGCGCCGGCCACTCCGGCAGCGCCGAGGGACGCGATGCCGTTCAACGGCGACGCGACAAGGCCCTGCGCGGTGGAGGAGAAAAGGTTGGGACGCACAAACCCGGTTGACAGCGGGCTGCGTACCGCGTTGAGGTGCCGCTGTGTGAAGCTGCGGCCCATGTAAAAGACAGAGCGGCGCATTCTTCTTTTCTTTTCTTCCGCTTGTGTGTAAAAGAAGACAGCACGATCTGCAAGGACAAGGAGAGAGAGAAAAAAAAAGGAAGAGACGAAACAACTACAAGTGTAGCTAAAGGCTACAACAACTACTACTAAAAAGAGAGTTGAGCGTTTGTGTGTGCTTGAAGACACACCGCTGATGTTTTTTGTTCTTACTTCCTTTTCCGTTGACCACGCGCGAACGTAAAACAACGCACACGCGAGGGTCAGGTGGAAAGAAAGAGAAAAAGAAGGTGAAAACACTTTTATTTAGTGGCCGAGTGTGAGTGAAAGTGAGAGAGAAAGATGAAGAGGAAGAGGCAAAATCAAATAAAAGAGAGTGAGAAAAGCAAAGAAAACAAAACGGGAAAAGGCAAAAAGAAAAAGCGTAACGCACTGCTTCATTTGTTATTTTATGAAAAACACCTCAGGAGAAAACTGTCCTGCAAGCTGACATTCTTTTTGTATTTTGGAGTTTACTGATAATGTGATGAGGAACCAACAACCATATTCAAACGCCATGTCAAATAGTGGCAAAAAAGAAGAGGAAAAGAAAGTGAAAGGTTCTGCTGCGCGTACAGGGGGTGGAGGAACGGGACGTTCACTTCCCTGCTCATCTCTCCTCGCCCTCCTCATCTCTGCTGATATAATTGTCAAACCCCGTGTCAGCGCCGCCGTCTTCATTCCAGTCGTCATTCCAGCCGTCGATGTCGCCGCACTCGACGTTATCATCGGGGAAGTCGGCAAAAGGGTCGTTCGGAACCTTCCGCGTCAGCGTCCCGGTCGGGTGCGGCTTCAGCGCGAACGCGGACCGCGGCGTCTCGGCGAAGGGCCCGATGTAGCGGATCAGCGAGCCACCAAAGTTTGCCTCCTCTCGCTGCACGGCGAAGAGCGTCGGCAGCCGCTCCACGAGGTCGGTGACGGTCCCAAACTGCCGCACGAACGCACGGCCCTCCGGCGGCAGACGGCGTGTGATGGAGGCGTCGGCGATGCTCGTCAGCGACAGCAGCGCGATGTACTTGACGAGGCGCGCCATGTTGTCGATGCGCGGGCAGAGCAAATGCGTCTCCTCCACCGGAGGATGGCTGCGGCTGACCACCAGCTTGTCGAAGCCGAAAGGATAGTACACCTTGAAAAATCTGCTGTGGCGTGCGAAGAGCTCGCGGCGCAGCGTGAAGACGGGGATGCCGGCGTGTCGCTTGCGGTTCCATTCCGCTTGCGAGGAGAAGAGAAATTGCCGAATGCTCTCCGTCATCACCATCTCACCTGGAGGGATGAGGTCATGCACCAGCTTCACAAACTGCCCTTCCGTCAAGGTGCGCGAATTGAGCTGCTCCAGAGCAGAGGAGCGAACTGGCGAGGTGCTGCGCAAACCGCCCGCTTTCCACGGCTTCTCGAAATTTGCTCCACTACGCGGTGACGCTTTGGCTGTCTCTGCGGCGTGGCCGACACTCACGTTGGCACTCGTCGTGCTCTGCCGAGGCGTGTACACGCGGCCGTTCTTTTGGAAAAAGAAGAGGGAGTGCGTGCGCACGAGTGCCTCCACGGCAGCGATCACCCGCGCATCGTGCGATGGCAGTGGGAGCAGCGCCGCCGCTGCTGCCGTCGAGTCGTCTTCCGATGACAAAAGCAACGCATTCTCGCCGTACACCTCGAGCAGCACCGTCTTCAGGTCGGGCGGCAGCACCTCGTACAAGTCCGTCAGCGGCTGCTCTCCGCACTCCATCAGGAGTCGCTGGAAGTGCAGCACCACCCGCGGTGTTGGTGACGTCTGCAGCGTCAACGAGGAGGGCAGCTCCGACGCAGCGAGAAACGACCACGGCCGTGCCGTCCCGTTGCCCAGCTGCACCTCCCACAGGTGCCGCACACGGTCCAGCAGAAGAATACTCACGCTCGGGTCGTCCTGCGCCGAGAAGCCGTAAAACGCCTCGATCTGGCGCATCAGCGGCGGCGGCAACACCTCGCGGATATTCCGCAGCGCAAGCCCTTGGGCCACGCGTGCCCGGGCCACAGCGCTCTGCGCCGCGTACTGCGCAACGGCGTCCGTCACGGCCCGCGCCAGCCGCGTCGGGTTGTACCGCGCCGTCTCCAGCTCGGGTGCGGGACAGGCGGCGTTGTAGGTGGGCACGCCCGCCTCCAGCATCATCGGCTCAGGGTTCAGCAGTCGCACAAAGACGGTGTGGGGCGAATTGCCAAAAGCGCGCACGTCCACGCAGCCGGCGGGCAGGCTCTGAAACGCTGCCTTGACCGCCGCCAGCGTCGGCTCCTCCGCCTCGCCAAAGAGACTGGCGGTCATGTTCAGCTCGCGAGCACGGGTCAGGAGGTGGGCCAAGGAAACGTGATACTGCGACGGGGCCACCGAGCGCAGCCACACGTGCAGCGGCGACGTCGTGGGCTGCGACTTGCTGGCGGCACGCAGGCGCGGTGCCAGCCCGCCAACGATGGACCGCTTCACCTGATCGTTCAGGGAGACGGCATTGATGCTGAGAAGCTGCACGCGGCGTGTGCTGCCCACGACGGTGAAGAAGGTCGGGTGGCTTTTGAGGAACAGCTCGAGGTGCGGGGGCGTGATGGAAGTGAGGGGGGTGAGAGCCACGGCGAGCTCCTCCACAGTGGGCTGCGGCGTTGAGAGACGCATAGCGACGACCTGCGGGTGCGCCGGTAGGTGGTACGCCGCGGAGAGCAGCGCCATGACCCACATGGCCAGCTCCAGCTGCTCCGGTCTCCCGAAGGACTTGCTCACCTCCGCCGAGAAGGCAATGGCGATGTGGCCAGGCAGGCGGACTAGTCGCGTAAAGCTGCGGTGCCGCTCAAGGAAGGTCGGGAGACCGCCGCGCGTGCTGCTGATCACCTCGAGGAAGTCATCCGCAATCATCGGCGTCAGCTTTGGCAGCGGCAGTGGCCCGGAGCGACGCAGAATGGAGCGAATGCTCAAGGCTATGTAAGACTCCGGGTCGTCTGGCAAAGTGTTGGTGTGTTGCGTGTGCGGGTTCAGGTTCTTGACAAGAGGATTGTAGGCGCGGTGCGGCAGAGAGGTGGCGAGCCAGCGACGCTGCACACCAGCGGCGACGGTCGTCGGCAGCTTCCAGTTGCGATGCCCGGCGCACGTTGTGGAAAATGTCAGCATCGCGCCGCTGGAAGAAAGTGAAGAGGGTTGCAGCGCATCGGCGGCAATGGCGTGCGATGCTACAGCGGACATGAGCGGTAGACTGCGCGTCACTGCCGTTGCGGTGGAGCAAGACCGCTTCATTTTTTTTTCCACTGTCAGCAACCTCCTTTCTTTATTTTTTGTGCGTGTGTGTCTGCACGTTTCGAAACAGCTACTGCGAGATTGGCTGAACGGTCAACTGAGAACGTTTCTCACTTTTTTTTTTTAAACGTCTGTTGTGGACGCTAAGGTGTATAGTTACTTTTTTTTTTGTGGGGGGGGGGGGTATGTATGCTCCGCTTTCAAGCACTCAAACACACACACTTACACACCTTGTGCCCACTTTATTAACTGTGTTGCAGGGAGAAGATTCTATACGAGAGAAGAGAAAAATGAGGGAAGCCGAAAAACTAGGAAATGGTAGAAGCCAGCTGCGGCACATCCAGAGCCAGGTGTTTTTCTTCTCATTGAAGAGGCAGAAGCTTTCACAAAAAGTGTTCTACAAAAGCGCGAGTGCAGCGCGATAAGCTCAAAACGATAACGTGAGGAGAGATTGAAGGGTGAAAAAAAAAAAAAAGCAGGCACACAATTTATTCTTTCGTGAGCTTCAGTTGGCGGATGTAATAAGCGTCATGCGTATGTGACAACAAAACTAAAACAAAAAAAAAAGAGAAGAAAACGAAAAGAAATGTATGCGTTTTGATAAGCGTTAAAATAAGGGAGAAAAGAAAAAAAATTGCTCAACACTCCGTTACCAGACGTGTAAAAAATCAAGGAGTGGCTCAACACAAAACACACACTGACGCACACAGCTCGCTGCGGCCCTTCTGATCACAAAATAATAATAATAATAACAAAGAACCAACAGCACCACGATACCTTGTCGCTAGTTCCACAACACCATCATAATCTCATTTCCACAACACTTTTATTCCTTTCGCAGCCTTTTCTTGCTTTTGTCCTCGCGAGCGAAGTCCTGGGCGAGGTAGAAGAGGCTCTGCCCCATCGCCATTCCCAGACCCACGCGAATGGAGCCCCAGCCGATGTTCAGACGACTGTTCGCCCACGTCCAGGCAGCAAAAGGATGGTGGTGGTGCGCATCGGCCCACCCCCGCACGGCTCTTGACATACGCGACAGCGACAGTCGACGACGCGGCACCTGCGACCCCTCCGCGCGAGCCGTCGACTCTCCTACCGTGCCATGCCGCTGCCCATTCACGACCGGCCGCTGCGACGTGCCACCGTGTCCATTACCCGTACTGGCGGCGGTGGAGGATGGTGTGGGTGACCGGTGCTCCGTCTCGCACAGCTCCGGCATTCCGTGGCGGTCCGTGTAGCTTTTCCCGTGTCGGTAGATGTAGTAGAACTGCGTGTAAAAGGACTTGAGCAGCGGCATGTAGCCGAGTGGGATGGCCCCTGCCGGGGTGCCGTACACAATGGATCGGACGTAGTTGAAGGGCGAGCTGAGCATGGACGCGGTGAGGGCCGCCACGAGGTTGGAGAGAAAGGCGGCCAAGCCAAATTTTTCGCGGTGGAAGACGACCTTCGCGACCTCGTCTTGATGGTTCACCACCGCCGCACCGACGTCCCCGACGACGTGCGGCGGCGCGTCTGAAGGAGAGTGGGATAAAGTGCCGTGCGCAGTGTCCGAAGGTGAGGAGACCGACGGCGCCTCCGCCTCCGTTGCGCTCGACTTGCCCAGTAGCGTGGAGCACAGCAGCACCTGCTGCTCAAAGAACATCCGCCACGCCGTTGCCCGACGTGTGGTTTCGTACACGACGCCAAACACGCTGTCCCGCACCATCGTCGTGATGCAGCCGCGGAAAAAGATGGCCATGCCGCCCTCCTTGTACATGTTCAGCGCGGTGCGGACAAAGGTGATGCCGCGCTCGTCGGTGTTCCACATGCGGAACTTCACCGCCTGCAGCGTGTTCAGCGCGAACCCGTTCACCGAGCCGGCGGAGAGACCGATCAGCATCGAGTTCAGCTGCGGCGACACGGAGGCTTGGCACTGCGCGGGTGCCAGCCGCTCAATGGCGATGCGCATGCTGTCCTGCCAGAACATGTACGACGCGCCCACCAACGTGCGGTAGACGGCGGCGTTCATGAAGCCCTGGAAGGGTCGCTCGAAGTTCCGCTTGTCAAGGAAACGGCTACGGCGGAACTTTACGCGGACGTAGAGGGCGCGGTCGATGGGGTTGAAGAGGATGGCTTGCGATGCGCCGCTCACGAGAGCTGGCCCGGCAGTGTACATAAAGCCATCTTTTTTGTTGGGCGCCTGTGCTGGCTGCGCAGCAGCATCAGAGGGGGACGGACTGCTGCTGCTACTACTATTACTACTGCTACTACCACTGCTGCAGCTAGTGTCGCTACTGCCTTTCCCACCGAGGCCATCACTTGCTAGGGCGGCGCTAGCCATTATTAGAAGAAATTTTTTGAAACAGAGAAGATTAAAACAAGCAAAAAAAAAATAATGTCAGCAAGAACAACAAAGAGTGCACAACAGAAGAAGGAGAAAAAGAAGGAGAAACAAGCTCAATGGATGCGCGTTGCTAGTTTTAGTACTCTCACAATACGAGCAGAACAAGCGAAAGCGTGCCACTACACCGACACAAAAAAAAGGGGGTAAAAAACGATAACAGGATGTGTCAGTCGAAAGAGCAGAAAAGTACTTATGCCGCAGAGCAGTTGACCCAATGTGTATGATTGAGATTGTGGGAAAGAGAAACGAGTGCCGACCGTTTGAGTATTAATAATGTAAAGAAGGCTAGGATATAAAGAGAAAAGGAAGCAGAGAGCAGGTCTCCACGAATTTGTTTGCTTGGCGTAAGGAGGATGGAACCTAGCAGAAAAAACGACAGATTTACTTTTTATAAAAGCAAACTAGTCTGCCTGAGTATTCTTGTATATGCTTTTGGTTTCCCTCTCAACATCCACAAACTCTTGCCACTTTGCTAATAAAGTGCTAACGTGACCTTCCACACCAGCAAGTAGCAGTTTGCAAAGCCGAAGAAAAAGACCTAAAAAAAAAAGAGAGAAACAGCAAGATGAAAGAAGACAAACAAAAGAAATGAAAGAGGGATCGGAAAAAAAGAATCAATACAAAGAAGGTTTTGGTGTGAGCTTCATTTTCAGACTTCAGTTATAACAGAGAAACAAACATACATTTGACAGACTAATCTCGAGTTTATTATTCTGATACCGAAATAAAACGTCAAGTATGCACACAACAAAATCCTTGAACTCTTCTCACGTGAAAGGAAAGCTTGCGGTAGTTGACAACATCGCTGCTCACCACAAAACCTTTTTTTTTGTTACCGCACACATCGCAAAGTCACAAGTTACAGGTTACACATTTTTTTCCGTGCTGTGAGAGCCGTTCCACTGCAACATGTTGTGTCCCAAAGTTCAACAGTGAAATCAACTCTTTGCAACCACAGAGCACGATTAAGCAGAACATCGGTTTTTTTTTTTTGACTGAAACTCTATTACAATGACGGTACTCAGTTTACTACCGCCGATTCATTTTAAAGCGACCACACCTAACCAAATAACAAAAAAGAAGAACAAAAGAAAAAGAGAGAAAACAAAACGCTGAGTGCACGCTTATTCCGTTCTGCCCGTTCGAGGCGAACAACGTGACACCACCATTTCCACGAAACACCGCCACAACGAATAAAGGAAAAGAAACCGAACAGAGTTTGTTGATAGAGCGAGTGCGATGACAACTTTTAACAGATCACTTCACGCAGACTACCCTACAACTAACCTATACGCATTCCATCCACAACGACACAATCGCCGACAAAAAACCAACAACACCAACGTTAAGTCATAGACCGAGCAAACAGAAACTGTGCAGTCGACAGCTTTCGCGTTGGCCAAACACGCAACAAGGTCCGACTTTCGACCTTCTTCTTCTACAACGCAGTTATTCTTTCTTTCTTAATGACGGTTGTTGCGACGAGGGCCGCGGTTGCTGCGGCTCTGGCTGCGGTTGTTGTTGTTGTTGCTGTTGTTGTTTCCGCGGTTGCCGTTATTGTTGTTGTTCCCACGATTGTTGTTGCCGTTGTTGTTGTTGTTTCCACCGCGGTGACGGTCGTTCTGGTCGTTGCGCTGGCGCTTGTGGTCCGGCTCGTGCTGGCTGCGGCCGCGCTTCTGTGCGGCAGCCGCGGCGGCCTGCGAGCCGGGCGGTGGCGGCATCGCCGTGCGCGGACCGTCGCGGGCGCGCTTCACCGCCGGCATCGGGTTCTGCCCATGCGTCCAGCTCTCGTTGAGCTCACCGAGGGGCAGCCGCTTCGCCGCAAAGGCTTCGAGGATGGTGTGGATGTTGGCCAGGCTGGCCGCCGCGTCGGCGTCCTCGCGCGTCGCCTCCTTGTTCGCGGCGGCCTTCTTCACGGCGAAGACGACCTCCTTGTGCACCGCCGCAGCGGCCTGGGCGGCGGCGACGGCGCTGACGTTGAAGGCGTTGTCGTTCAGCTTCTGCAGCACCTCGGCGGACTTCTTCCGCGCGATGGCGACGGCGGCGAAGAGGATCGCCTCCACCGTGTGCAGGTTCGACGAGGTCAGCGTGGCACGCATGTCCGCCATCATCGCCTCCGCCTGCGCGAAGACGAAGGGGTACAGCTTGTCGGCCGCCTCTGGAGTGGCGACGCGGCTGGCGAGCAGCACCACCTTCGCCACATTAGCGCTGCTGTCCTCGGCGGCGTTCAGGGGTGCGCCGAGGATGCCGGCCGCCTCGAGCGCGGGCGTCAGGTCGTACTCGGCGGTGTTGCTGACGTGGCGGGCGATGAGGGCCACCGACTCCACGTTGCGCGCGTCGTTCAGCTGGTGCGTGCTGAGGAACCAGTCGAGCAGCGGGACGTTGCCCTTGGCCTTGTTGCCTGGCAGGTTGGCGCAGATGCGGGTAAGCTGTGCAAACTCGCGCACGTTCACGGTGCCCAGCACGCGCTGCAGCAGCTCCGCGGCGAACTTCTCCGTCTCCTCGTTGAGGTGCTTGCGGCGCGCCCCGCCAGCCATGAGGAGGTGCGTGAGACGCGTGAGGGCCATGTGGCGCTCCTTGGCGATCTGCTCCTCGTCGTCGTCCTCGCGGTCAACGCTCAGCCAGTGCACCAGCTTCGCCAGCACCGGGCGGAAGGCGCTGGTCGTCAGCGAGTCGAGCGACTTGGCCGCGGCGTGGCGCACCGTCTCCGGAAAGGCGTCGCGGTCGATCATCACCTGCATCAGCACGTCGGCGCCTTCGCGGGCCAGATACTCCCAGCTCTTGTCCACCACCGAGACGGGACCGAGGCCAGCAAAGGCCTGCACGGCGGCCGTCAGCAGCTGCGGCGTGTTGTCCTCCCCACTGACGATCTTCACCAGGGCGGTGACCACCTTGCGCAGGGCGTTGTTGTCCCGCACCGCCGCGACGTGGTGACCCACAAACTCGACGAAGCGCACGCGCAGGAGGATGGGGGTGTCGGCCGACTCCGCCGCCTGCACGAGCTCGAGCAGCTGCGGGAGGTAGTAGTTCACCTTGGCGCTGTCCGCGGCGAGAAGGGTCTGCAGCTGGCTGTAGATCTCTGTGGTGGAGCCGCCGACAGGGACGGGGGTGTAGGGCACCTCCGGCTCCGCAGCGGCCTCCGCAGCCTCCACGGCGGGCGTCTCCTCGGGCGTGGCGGACGGCGCGGTGGCCTCCACAGCCGCCACCTCCGGCGTCGCCACGGTGGTTTCTTCCTCCTCGTTGTGCACCTCTACGTCCTCCGCCGCAGCGGCAGACTTCGCAGCAGCCTTGCGCTTCGGGGCCATGATTGTGGTTACTTTAAATAATTTGGGGGAATAAAAAAAGGAAGAAAAAACTGTGTGCGTATGTGTTTGTGCGTGTGTAGATGTACAGGTGACAAAGTCTTTCTCTTTTTTTTTCTTTGATTGTGCTCGTGACACGGAAAAGAAAATGGTTCTTCTGTCAGTTCGAATATTCTAACATGGTAGCGATGCAAGTATGATGAGGTCGTTTTAAACAAAAAAAAGTTGTATAACATAAAAAAGTGGCGAACGTTCGCATCGAGGAAAGCAAGCAGTTGTTGAAAAAGGAGAGTAAGACAACACAAATAAAGAAAAGAAACGTCTCAGTGGCTCAACGACGGCAACAGCGAAGACAAAAATGCAAAGCCAGCGCTTCTGCAGCGTGTAACACAAATAATAACTGTTGAGAACGTTCCGCGCTACTTGTACCACACTTCAGAGTACGTTTGCAACGACGAAAAGAAACCGTCGCGTCTACAAAAAGCTGGAAAATCTCAACAGATGACGGGGGAAAATAAGCAGGCGGCTGCAAAGAAGGCTAGCAGAAAAATTGGTGAGGGTTCCTTTGCCCGCCATAGCACACCGCGCTGCTCGAACGGCGACTGCACGAAAATCCCTTAATTGATCAACAGACAAGTTTTTTTTTATGTGTTTCATTCGTTTGCTGAAGTTCTTTTTTTTCTTTTTGTTAGACAGCCTTCTGCATGGCGTCCACGTCGCGACAGGCTTCGGTAAACGCATCCGCAAACGTGGTGCTGGTGGGCACCGCACAGGTGGGACTTGGCAGCGCCGCCACCTGAAACAACACACTGTTGCCGGACCGACTGCAGCTCAGGTGATACCCGTGCGGGTTCACCGAGTAGCCACGGCCGTACGCGGCCTCCGAGTCCATCAAATCGATCTGCAGACCACCCTGCGACAGCAACGCGTAGGCCGGGTCACGATAGAGCTCCGGGGCTTTTCCAAGCAGACGCTCACTTGTCATGCGCAGCGCGAGAAGGTGGCACTGAATGCCCCGCCCGTCCTCCACGCTTTTCCGCAGCGCCCTATACGACTGCAGCGCTGCCGCACACGCCGATCGCTGCGCGGTGGTGTCGCTGCCCAGCGTGGAGAGCACGAAGTGTGAGCTTTCCGCGGTGGAGAGGCAGACCTGCGCCGTGCGGCCGCGGCGGTAGCGCTGCATGTCTACCGTCTGCAGGCAGCCGGTCGGCCGCTGCTGCAGACGCCACCACGCCAACTGCGCGGCGAGCTGCACCGTCGCCTCCACCTCCTCCGACAACGTCTGCGGTGCCACGTCCAACACGCCGGCGGCCACGTCCAGCCGCTGTTTCTCCCGCTCCACGTTCTGCCGTGCCCGCTGCGCGACGTCGTGCAGCTCCGGCGAGATGCTCCACTGCAGCTGCCGGACCGGGTACGTGGAAGGGCAGTCGCGCTTCAACAGGTCGCTGTGGGCGGCATGGCTGAGGGCGTAGACGTTCTCGAGGTAGCGCCGCACCGCGACGGTGTCGCCCCAGCTCGCCTCGGCGGACACCGCCACGGCGCCGCGGTGGTCAACGGAGACGGAAAGGCTCTTATCCCACCACCGGTTCGTCGCGCGCAACGATGGCGTCTTAGCCACCACGCCAACGGCGCACAGCGGGTCCGCCGCGCCGTCCTTCTCGGCCACCTCGTCGAGGTTTAACACAAACATGCTCTCCTCGATGGCGGACATGTTCTTGCCGTTGACGCTGTTGCGCAGCAGCATCGTGCGCGCGCCATTCCAGTCGGAGCGCGGCAGCGACGTCAGCACACCCACGTCCGTGCGTGGCGGTGTGACGTTCGTGTTCACAATGTCGCGCAGCTGGGCGTAGAGCTGGTCAATAGAGAGGGGCACGCAGTCCGCGTCGGCCACCGTGATGATGAACTGATGGCCGCGGAACTGCACCGTGACCTGCGGCACAAATCCCACCGGCGTAATCTCGTCCTGCAGCACGCCGGGCATGCGCGACGAGTTGAAGAGACAATCAAACTGCGACATGTCGAGCGGCACGACGTGGCCGCCAGAGAGGTTGTACACGAACGGCGTGCTGAGCAGATCCGGCAGCAGCGTCACTGTCCGCTCAAACCAGTCACGCCGCCAGTACGACAACGACGCGTCGTGACGACCACCCGCGGGCAGATAGCGCACCTCGGGCTCGAGCTTGTTGTCGAGGTACAGCTTGTAGAAGTGCACCGAGGCCCACAGCCAGTACGCGCTGCGCACCAGCATGTCGCGCTTTTCTTCATCGGGTCGCACCAGCCACGTGTTGTGCGAGCGCAGCGGGAGTGGGTGCCGCTCCTTCAGCCGACACTCGAAGAGGTCCGAGGAAATAAAAGAGGTGTGCGGATTTGCCTTGTTGGTACGCCGCAGCTCATCCTGCAGCCGCGGGCCCTCCTGTTCTTTGAAGGCCTTCACAATTGTCGTTGAGTGCGCCAGCTGCGCGGGGGAGCAGAGGGGCTGGATTGTGGCCAGGTAGCGCTGCAGCGTGTCGTTGAGCGACGGCAGCGGCAGCTTCGGCAGACTTCGCTGGAAGTGTCGGGTGGGGATGCGACAGGGCTCGAGCAGGTCTTTCACGGTGTCTGTGGACGCCGCGGTCACGGTGTCGCGCAAGGCAGCCCAGTTGCCCGTCGAGTAGGAGGAGGGGGAGGACGACGACGCCGCAGCCGCGCCGGCGGGCGTGGCAGCGCACAAACGAGGAAGACAGGTGCGCATCACAACAACAACAACACAAGAGCCACACTAAGGTTCTGCAGCTACTACAGCTAACGGTGCTACTAATAGAGGGAAAGAGAATGCTAAGGAATCTGTGAAATAGGAAATAAAAGGAGTTTTGTCACAGCGAATATTTTGGTAAGTAGTCTGCAGCAAACAAATTGCTACAAAAAAAAAAAAGCAGCGGTGTCTGAGGCTTTTTGAACAAGGAGAGGTACGAGTAATCTATGATGATTTGTATCCAAAAAAATATGTACACACAGCACCTTTGAAGAAAGCAATTTTTTTTTATACCCAAAAAAAATGAGAGAAAGAAAAGCTATTTTGTTTTCGAGTAGCAGAAAAGCAGATCACTCAATGATCTCGAGGGTACCCTCACAATAAATTTTTTCTAGAGTAAAATTTGAGTTTTCCAGTGCTCATAAAAGTAGCGGCAAAAAGGCAACTAAACATATGTATGTCAACGAAACGAAAGACCACCTTTAAGTCGCGAGAACGGCACACTGCTAAAATGGTTACTACTTCCGCACCACTGTGCCTTTTACGGTACATGAGGAACGTTTTTTTTTTCTTATCTTATTGGACCCTGCGTGGGTAAAAGCGCCAGACTTTCCGATCGAATAGATAAAAAATGAGGAACAGGGAGGAAAAAAGCAAGATAGTGTTTGGAAAAAAAAAGCTTTCAACGAATACAATCGTGCTGAAGAGTGCTTGGTTGGTCTCCTATCCTCTTCGGCACTCAGTAACACCACGACATGAAGCACAAAAGGTACTCGTTTCCTGTACGCAGCACCCTCACCTTGCTTCTCCGCCCTTCCAAAAACCTCGACGTTATACAGAAAAAAAAAAGGTATAGGGTAGAGGGCGTTACAGCTGCTGAATGGCAAGCACAGCCCGCGTCAACTTGGCAGCCGCAATGGTCTGCGGCCGCATCGCCGCCTCCATGCGGCGCGGCGGCATGCCCCGCTCCACGAGTATGAACTGCGCCACTTCTGGCTGATAGACGTGCGCGAGGCTGTAGAGGTCCTCCACCGTGTGCCGCGCCGGGTTCACCTCGAACTGCTTCCGCTCGCCCCGCGTGTTGAGCAGCACCACAAACGACTTCTCCTCGTCGTCGTGCACCTCAAACGGCCGTGCAGCGTCGTAGCTCGTGCTGGCGTTCGCGTTACCCGAAGCGGGGGCCGACGCTGCTGCTGCTGCAGATGCTGCAGCGGCGCTGGGTGTTGCGTTGAGCCGGTGTCCCTGTCCCTGGAAGGCCGTGTACGCCGGGGCGGTGTAGTCGACCTGCAGGCAGTCGCGCAAGTTGACGCTGAGGTCGGTGTTCGGGTACTTGGCCGCGAGCGGCGCCGGCACGAAGCCCTTGTCCATCGCCTCCAGGAACTGCTTGCCCTCCTCACTCTCGAGCGGGATGAAGGCGTCGTCGTCCACCTGGAAGCCGTTACGGTACACCGTCACACTCACCGTCCGCTCCGCCCGCAGCGTGGAGGCGATGTAGGGGCTGGGGTTGGTCGTGTAGCCGAGACGCTGCCCGCGTCCGTAGAAGGCGCGCGGCGCGTCGTCGTCGCCTTCGTCGGTGCCGCCAGCCTGCTTCGCGCCCTCCTCCTTGGCGCGCTCGAAGATGTTGTCGATGAGGGAGTGGACACCGCCGCTGCCGCTGCTGCTGCTGCCCCCATGCTTACGAGGGCCGCCTTCGCCCGGCGGTGCCATCACCTGCTGCCCGCTGCCTTTATCGCCTCCTCCGACAAAGTAGCTTTCTCCGCCTGCAGCCGTGGTGCGTTTCTTCTCCATCTGCTCCGCTTCCGCGCCCGCAATGACGACGTTCCAGTTGTGCTTTTCGAGGAGGGTGCGAGCCTCAGAGAAGGACAGCGCGGGGAAGCGAGTACGCAGCTGGTTGATGGAGCTGACCTTCTCACCGTCCATGGTGAAGTCAAAAAGACTGGTTTTTTTTTTTTGTGTGTGTGTGTGTGTTTGTGTGGTATGTGGTGAATCGCTCTGAGTGTGATGCAGCTGGCTGGATCTATTGGCGAGTTGCTGCTTTTGTTGATCAGGTAGCCGTTCTGCACTAAAGTTCGCGCCTGTGTGAATTACCGATCACCTACTGAAAAAAAGCAAAAATGAAGTATGATGAAAAGATAGTTTGTATTCGATTTTTGAAAACCTTTGTGTCGGTGAGGTTAATGTTAGCAGCAGAGAGAGAGAGAGAGAGAGGAAGCGGGAAAGCCGAAGGAGGAAATGTTAGCGAAAGGAAAGGCAAAAAAAAAAAAGCACAAGGGATACGAGCGCATCACCTCTACCACTGAACAAATAGCAGCAGCAACGCGCTGAGTTGAGAAAACCTGAACAGCGAAAAAAAAAAAGTAAACAAGTCCGTCTTATCAACCGTTTATGTGCTATCTCTTTACACCAAATGTGCAACTGCGAGATCAATTGGGAATGTGCGCAACGGTACAAAATTCCCGTTCTTTTACGTTTGGTCACATCAACAACAAAAAGCTAGGTCGGCGCCACGTTTGCAATTGTGATCCATTTTTTTTTCTTTAATTAAGCTATCCACCATTAAAAAGTTGCACAGAATGTATGAGTACAAAACTTTAAGAAAAAAAAACTGACTTTAAAGACACTACTCAAGACTAGAAAACGCAAAACATAATTTTCTTTTGGATTAACACAGCTCTTGACATTTCAAAAACCAGTTCGTCTGTTTTTCTCCTTTTCCCTCATTCTCAAATTGAATGTTCCATGAATAAAGCAAAACACCCGCTCAGTTTGCTGATCATCAGTTCTTTTCGAACTTACATGTGACACACGCAAAAAAGCTGTAGATGACGTGCTCAAAGGGGCTTCATGAGTTTTCACGCAACCAAAAAAGAGCAGAACAAAAAGATCTTTAATAGGAAATGATAAAAAGAATTGTAGGCGCAGGCAGCGAGGCACTTCATTAAAAGGAGAACCGTACAGCAAGAAATTGTCGGGAAGCAAAGAGGAAAAGTGGACATCGAGTCACTAAACAACAAAAGAAAAGGCGAAGTGAACAATACTTCATGTTTGAGTGACGAAGTCTTCGAATTATCGAATTGGGAATAAAGCAAAGCAGGAAATGAAAAAAGTAATGTTCTCTTTTAATTCTGCGCCCCGTGCGCTTCAAATTTGTATCATTCAACTCCTAAAGCAGAAAAAAAAACAAGAAAATATGGGCTGCCTTGACATGCTACAATAGTCAAAGGGAAACAAGGAGGAAAAAAAAAAGCGAACAAAAGTTTGTGTTGTACCACGCACTGACAATGTTGTGACAAAGAACAGTGAGACGCAAAATTGACTGGTTGAGAAACAAACCACACCAACGTAATAACACTACTACTACTACTACTACACAAAGACACGCCTCGCCTTCACGTCCAACAAGGAAAATTAGGACAGAGCAAAGTGACGAAAACAGCACAAATAATTCGCAAAAGAAAAGACAAATATATATTTGAGAATGATAACTTTATCGAATTGATACTTCTGTGGCGTCGCTTCACCGTGCTACTGACAATGCGGTGGCAAGAAGACAAACAAACAACGAACAACTTGAAGAGAGCGCAGCTATTGCTCTTTGGCTGGTGCATTTGCAAGCACCGAAACCAACGGAAAGAAGAGGCACACACATAAACGCAGATAGAGTCTTACTCCTCTGCGCGTCGCAGCGTGAATTGGCTACAAACACCAAATCTTCGAATTGGAACACGTGCTGCCACCTTTCCAACTGCAAGATAAAAAAAAGTTTGCACCTCTTCAAACATCTCATTGCCGATTGGAAAAAAAGTCCTTGCTCGCTGATGACCTGCAGCGATTCCGACAGCCACGGTCGACGATTCACAGTGGAAGATCGTTTGCGTTCAGACTCTTCTTCGCAGAAGTAAATGGAGAACACTGCACCGACCCTCTACCAATAATTGTATTGTGAAAAACAGAGCGCCTGTAAAAAGTGCTCTCGCAGGCACGAGCGATCGAATTATTATGCTTAAATTGTTTGTCTCTGTCAAGAGTCTTGCGTAACTGGAAAAAAAAAAGGGCAAAGTGAGCGTTCAAGTTTCCAATGTAGGAATAGGACGCAGGGAAAAAACAAACAAAAAAGAAGTACGTAGATGTTTGTAACAAAAAAAAAAAGATAAGATAAATGTAAGGAAGATTCATAAAAGTACACACACGTACACACGCAAAAGCTATTTTGTCAACTATTAAAAGGAAAAAAAAAATCAGAAAGCTTTCAGACAGTACTGTAATGCACTGAAACAATAACAACACCCAAAAAAATTGAAGACAGCATCGCTGGGTTTTACTGAAGCAGCTGATGGAGGAATAGAGTCCACGAAATTGTAAACTTGTGTTTTTATCCCAAAAGCAAAAAAAAGGAGGAAAAGCACCTACGTCGTGACCTCCGTCTCCGTGGACGGCTGCAGCAACTCCTGCTGCGCCACGCACCGGGCCCACTTCCGCAGTTCGCGCACCGTCGTCACCTCGTCATCGAAGGAGGCGCAGGTCATGCAGTCGATCTGAACACGCACCTCCGTCGCGCTGTTCGACGTACCGGTCTGCTCCTGTGACGACACCTCCGTCACGGCGCAGTCGCCCATGTCCTCCAGCTCCCCGATAATGCTCCTCGCCAGACAGTCGTGGTCGTCCGACACGCATATCGGCGGCGGTGGCGGCACGGCGCCATTGCAGCATCCGTCTACTCGAATAACACCTTCGTTGAGGCGTCCCAGCGGAAGCCCGGGTACGGCGCCAACCGTGGTGCTGGTCGCAGCGTACTCCTCTCCTGCGGCAGCCAGCCCATGCCAGTTCGGCACGTAGCGGCCCGCCAGCACCAGCCACGGCGAGGCGTTGTTCTTCACCTTGCCACCCGAGCACTTCTCGTAAAGGTGTGTGTCGCCATCCGCAGCGGCAGCCGTCGCTGGCGGGGTCGCCTCGCGACATGGAGCAGCGCCGCTCACGGTGCCGGTCGGCGTCGCCGCATTCCGCGTCGTCTTCTCGTCCGCCGCAGCCACATCGGCGGCGCCGGCACTGCGAGCAGAGGTAACGGAGCGGTTGCCTTCCGTGATGACGTCGCTCGAGGAGCTCCGCAGCACCTTGCGCTCCAGCGGGTCTTCGGGAAAGACCGTGACGGTGTTCGAGTACGGCGGCGTCGCCTCCGCAGGGGAGGAGAGCGCGCGGGAGCTGTACGACGACGGCACCGGTGGGCGCAGCTGCACCGGCGTGATGACGGTGGACGTGTGCGAGACGGCGATGGGCATCTCGCTGGTCAGGTTCGGCAGCGACCCACTCGTCATCGACTGCGTCGTCCCCTCGCACAGCGACGTCGTCGCCGTCCGCCCGCTCGCGGCGCGCAGCAGGTGCGATCGTGGGGCACCCGTGGCGGTGGTGATCAGCGTCGACATGCTCGACGACACCTCGGAGGCGCGCTCGAGATTCAGCGAGACTTCCGTGATGGCCGCGGCGAGACTCAGCGCGTGCTGAGGGTCGATGGAGTCGGTCGACGGGGGCAAACCCGGCACGCTCGTCATCGTTCCGGTATTGGCGAAGCCGCTGCACGTGGCGCCACGGACGAGCGGGCTGCCGCCGTCCTCCGACCACGCACTGGTGGGGAGACTCGCTGTGCGACGCAGCCGCGGTGACGAGACACGCGAGGGCGAGGCAACACCCTCCGAGGCAGCCGCGGCTGCCACCGCCGCCGACGCAGCGGTGGACGTCTCCAAAGCAGTGTGAGACATGGCCGCCGCGTCGAGCTGCTGCTGCGCCTCGTGCAGCTCGTGCGCCTGCGTCTCGACAATGGCGCTGATGACGTCGTTGATGCAGAGGAAGTTGCACTCCTGCAGCACGTCCTTCAGACACCCGACCTGCGGCTTCCCAGCAGCGCTGTTGCTCGCATTCGCGTTCGCGGCTGCGGCTGCGGTGGTGGCCGGAGAAGAGGAGATGGGACCGGCGGTGGAGCCTGGCGCTGGGCACGAGGCCCGTCGCCGCCGCAGCATGGACGCTGCTGCCGCCACCGTCTCCGACTTGCCTCGCAGTCGCTTGATTTTGTCCTCCGGTCCCATCTCACCCACCTGCTGCGTGTGCGCCTTCAGGTTCTGCATGGAGAGGGTGTTCTTCTGCTGCTGCTGCTGCTGCTGCTGCTGTTGGGCGGCGTGGCGCAGGTCCAGCTGCTCCATCTCCTCGCGATCGCCGGAGCGGACGGACATCTGCGCCAGCAGCGTGGAAAGGGACGTGACGGGGTTGCCGTAGAAGTCGAGGGCGCCAAGGCTGACGTTCTTGCGCGTGTAGGTGACACTCGTGATGGTGGTCGTCGAGGCTGCTGTCGACGTGTTCGTCCCGGGCAGTCCGGTCGCCGCCGGCGTGAGCGCTGGGCGGGACCGCGTGGAGCTGACGGTGGTCATCGTGTCCATCGACCGCACTCTGGGGATGTTGCCACCAGAGGGGAAAGCAGCGGATGCCGACACCGTCGACGCCGGCCCGTTCCCGCCATTGTTGCCACCGCCATCCGAGAGACTGCGAGGGCTGGACCGGTTGCGGTACGGCGACGACACAACGGCAACCTCGTCCGCGGCACGTGGCACGGCGGCTGCGTTCGGTGCGGCGGCTCCGTGAGTCGTCACCGGCGTTGTGATGGCGGACACGGTCAAGGTGGAGTCGGAGATGTCGCCAGCAAAGCCCGGTGCCCACGGCGGACGCTGCGGCGGGGCCGGTGGTGCCGCCGCGTGGCCCTGCCGCACCGCCTGGCAGTAGTCGCTGAAGGACGATGCTCGCCGGTCGCCCGAGCGGAGGCCGACCAGGTCGTCGGCGCTGGCGTAGGAGGAGCAGTTGGGCAGCGGCGCCTCAAAGGAGCGACTGCGGCGCAGGGACGGGTTGAAGTGCGTCGTCGTGGCCGTCGAGCACGTCGTCGGGCTCACCGTGACAGCCCCCGCGGGCGACGTGACGGCGTCCGCCTCCGCCGCGGGCTCGAGCGAGGGCGGGTACGCCAGCGAGCACGGCACACGCACGCGGCTTCTGGCGCACGCGGCGAGGTCGGTGTCCTCGGGGGACACAACTGCCATCACCTCCACCGGCGGACCGCCCGCCACGGCGGAGGGCGGCGACGGGTCGCGCTGGAGAAAGCTTGCCACCGTCGTCGCCCGCTGCGCCTCTGCGCTCGGAAGCAGCGGTGGCGGCCCGCAGCACAATCCAGACGTGGTGTCCGCGAGCGCGGAGGCCGGCAGATCGTCCTCGTCGTGCTCCACAAAGGGCACGGTGGCGGAGGGGAAGTCGAGGGCAGCCGCGTCAGCCGAGAGGTTCCCCGGCAGGACAGTGGCCACACCAGCGGCATCACTGGCGAATTCCGCAGCGGAAAACAAAGCGGCCGCGGCTGCGGACGGCACCTCGGCTGCGTTCGATGACGCGCGTGCTACATCCACGACGAGGCCGCCTTTTGGCGCCCAC
The DNA here is from genome assembly GCA_030849055.1 of Crithidia thermophila. Classification (NCBI taxonomy): domain Eukaryota; phylum Euglenozoa; class Kinetoplastea; order Trypanosomatida; family Trypanosomatidae; genus Crithidia; species Crithidia thermophila. The sequence continues at coordinate 110,327 of JASAOP010002807.1, forward strand.
GCACCGGCGAGGTCGATGCTCGGATGCAGCCGCAGCGGGTGCGAGGAGCTGGAGTCGACCGTGAGCGTGGTGTCAGCGCTGGCCACGGAAGCCGTTGTCAGCCCGCTCAGGAGAGAGGCTTGGTGGGAGGACACCCCGGCTGTGCAGGGCAGCGGAAAGCCTTTGCTGATCAGCGAGGAGGTGGACGAGGCTGCCTGCTCGGCAGCGCGGTGCGCATTTGGCGAAGGAAACTCAGAATTCATTGCTGTTTTCCGTCGAGTTTCTTGTTTGTGATAGTTTCGTTTTCGTAGACGTATTGAATTGCGGCTTGGCTAGCTTTGTTTTCTTTTTCGAACGCACCTAAAGTAAATAGCAGCTTCTCTGATTTTCGTTTTGTGAATATTTTTGAAGGTTACTAATCAGTGCAAAAAAAAAAAATAAGAGCAAAGGCTATATACAAAAAAAAAATAGTGCTTCCGAATAGCTTTATGATTGGTTCGTGCGCGGAGTAAAAAGTGGGGTTGGTGGAAGTGTGGAGAACTCACAAAACTGAAACAAATAAAAATGAACTTACTTTAGAAAAAAAGAGGCTTAAATCGAGAAAAAAGAAGCGGTTCTGCTGAAAAGTACAGTTTTTCCTTTTTTTTTTTACACTGAACTAGAAAACAGAGGTGCTTCAAAAACGGTCGAGTGCCTTTGGTTGAGTCGCGGTGTTGCTTCCTTTTTTTCAATTGCACGCTTCCCAATCCTCTCAAGTTGAAATATAGAAAAAAAAAAAGGTCGAAATGGTAATGAAAACGGGACTCGAAGTGACAAACGATGCCTTTGATCCTCCTCTTTAATTGTTCCAATCGCAGAGTAAAAAAATAAAAAAAGATTACTTTGGCAGAAATAAAATGGAGAGCGCGAAAAACGTATATACTTTTTTGTTTTCGGCGAGTTTGGAAGACGTATTGCACAACAGGCTTCGTATATAATCCAAAAGTAAGAGAGAAACTATCGCACAGCGTAAAGCTGGAAAAGAAAAAGTGAAGTCAAAAAACAGTTACAGTAATTAAAAAGGCACTGAAAGCAATGAAAAAACGAGTAAAAGTACTAAAGAAAAAAAGTACACAAAAAATTAATTAGAACGGAGTTGCTGATCACAAGCTCGAATTACGGTGTAAAAATACAAGAAAAACTAATTTTGGCAGACAACAGAGATTGCCGAACCTTGAAATGATGACGACAAAAAAAAAAAAGAGAAGAAGTCAACAACGCTGCTGTTTTATCTGCTTCTACAAGAGCAATATTAGAGAAACACGCAAACGCATAAAAACCTCAACGCTGCAGCGGCTACCTGACGTTTCCTCGCAATTCTTTTTTCCTTTTCGCTTCTACAGCAATTCACTTCTAGATTCTTTGTCGGCTTTCTAATTGTTGGCGCTCGAATCTTTCAATTGAGCGGCGGCGATG
>JASAOP010002808.1:0-112130 GCA_030849055.1 Crithidia thermophila
CGGGAACGTGGAAGAACAGAGAACCGGCAAAGCGAATGTTCTTGCCAATCACCACGTTGTGGAACGCATCGTAGCGAAGCTGCCATGTCCCGGACGGAATGTCCTCCGTCAGCGGTTCAAAGACAGCATCGAGCAAGGGGTGCTCGCTGAGCTGCTCCAGGGCTGACTTCGTGAAGAGTGCGTTTTGATTCCGCGCCAGCAGACGGCGGTACGGGTCCTGCGCACGAAGGTGGTAAAAGTTGCGCAGCGACAGTACGCCATCCGCGCTGCGAGCCAGGCCGTTGAAGGCGCCGTTGCGCCGCACCTGCGCACGCTCGCCAGCTGCGCCGCCGCCGCCGCCCGCCATGGAGGCTGCCACGCTCGCCGTGGTCTGGCGCTCCGCCTTGACGTAGGCGCCACGCGGCACTACGCGACACTCGTAGTCCACCTCCTCAATAAATAGCGCGAGACGAACCGATTCCTTCACGCTCTGCACCGCCGCAGCCGTGGACGAGGAGTCCGCGCCACCGGTCACGCGGTACTCGTAGGCCGGATCACCAATGAATGGCCCGCGCATGCCTCGGAGCATCGCCTGCTTCCATTCCGCCTGCTCAATGCCGCTGCCATTGCGGTAGCCCGGGCAGGTGGAAAAGACAGAGGAGAAGGTGCCGAGCAGGTTGAAGTTGCGACCCTCGTCAAAGGTGTAGTAGACCTCCGGCTCCGCCACCGCGTCGTCGTCGTAGGCCTCCACAATGGTATAGTCCGCCTTGCAACCAAAGATTTTGCCCCACAGCACGAGGTTTTTGCGCTTTGTTTGCGTGCCGAGAAGCGGAATCGAGCTGGACAGCTGGACGCGCTCGTTTGGCGAGAAGCTGGCGCCTGTCTCGAAGGCATACTCAATAGGGTGATGGAGCGACGTCATGGTGTGGGCTGCGCTTAATTTTCTTTGAAGAGAGGTAGAACAAAGCTTGTAGAAAGAAAACAATGCAACCGAAAACCGCTTGCTAAGGCTAAAGAAAGCAGCAAAAATGGTCTTTGGGGATATTTGGTAACACTCTGTGCAAAACATGAAAGCAATGCACGAACATAAAAAACAACAATGACAAGAATGTATCACGGTGGGAAACAAGAGGAAAGAATCAGAGACACAAGCAAATTAGGAAATTGTTCAGAATCAAAAAATCATACTTATTCCGCTGAGCGGTACACATGAGCAAAACTATCAATTCTCATAGAAAACAAAATTTTAAAGGTTTTTTTTTTAACGCAACAAGTTGGCAGCCACAAAGATCCTCTGTAAGCAAAGTTTGCAAGGAGCAGCTTTTCACACCACATTTTCATTGCTGATTCAAATGTTCTCTTTCTTTTTTTTTTTTACTTTTTTCTGAAAGGATAAACAACAATAAGGTGAAAGGAAGTGACTTACGAGAGTCATGGAGAAAGGAAAAAGCAAACGAAAAAGTACAATCTTGTTTTTGGAGCGAACCATAAAAGAAAGGGCAGTAGAAAGTCAATTGCTCGTACACCAGGAGCAGTCACGTCAATACTCGTGATACGTCAAGTACACTCCGTCATGCACGCAACCTCCTTTCAGACTTCTTTGTATTTGGTTCTTCCAGCATCCAACAAATGCGCTCCGGAAACCTTTATAAAACGATCTGAAAATTACCCTCGAAAGAGCACTTCAAATCATTTTGAAGTGCGCAGTACCAATGAGGGTGCAAAGTTCGTCTCCATGGAAAAAAAAAAACACTGGATTGAGGAAAAAAACGTTTTTATCATTTGATTTTAAAACGAATGGCTAAAAAATGCCGTCAGTTGTGTTACAGTAAGAAAAGTAAAAACAAGAAGAATAGCCTTTTAAAGGCCGGCAACACGGCTTTTGAACTAAAAAAAAAAGAATAGCAGTAATGCAAATGAAAGTAGCCACAGCCGGTGAGTTGATACAATGCGCAACTTCAAGCACAGTTTATAGCATCGAGTATCGGTGTAACGTGAATGCGGCAGCTGTCAAAGCGTCTAGCACGGATCACAAGGACAATAGCACGCAAAACTACAAACGCGGCTGCTCAGTTTTCTATCAACATCCTGCGGGAAACAATAATTCCCTGCTTCTACGATGAAAACAGGAGAAACACAAGCTCTCTTTCTTTCATTCTGCTGCGCTTCTTTTTTTTTTTTTTTTGGTGTTGAAACAAACGCCTGGCGTGAAACAACAACAACAAAAAAGGTATTCTCGCCCTGGTTGCTATTCCTCGTTATTTGGTGGCAACAAAAACAACGGTTAGTGATAAAGCAAAAGCAACGATTTTCATATGCTTATTACACTTTGGGAGGCAGGTTTTTGAAGAAAGTCGAAACAGTGTGAACACAATCACCCTCACTTATTTAATTTAAAAAGCCCAGAGAAAGCAATTGGTGACGCACTGTTTCAAAAATACTTCTTATCATTTTCCCCCGACAAAGCACAAAACTTGAACTCCTGCTTTTTCAGAAGAAAGAAACGCCAGCGCAAACTCACGCGTAACTATCATCGAAAGAAGTAAAACTTTTACAAAATAAAATGTAAAAGAAAAGGTAAACGCGGAGCGCCAGCTAGAGAAACCAGTTCGCCGCGCCGAGTTTGTCTACCGCCTTACTGGCGCATCTCCGCACGACCAAAACGACCAACGCGGTTGCGGCGCTCCGCCTTCTGCGCCCGCTTCACAGTCGACGTCTGCTTCTCCATCTTCACGGCAGCCTGCTTCTTGGCATCACGGTGACCCTTGCCAGCCTTGTTCGACTTACGCACGTTGCGGTGCTCCTCAGCAGGTCCCTGAGCTTTCGCCTCCTCGCGCTCACGACGGTCACGGCGGCCACCACGCGGCGCCGGCGGCGGAGGCGGCGGCGGCACGTCACCGCTGTCGTTCGAGTCCGACTCGTTGCGCGGCGGCGGCGGCGGTGGCGGGTGGGGGTGCGGGTGGTGGCCGTGATGGTGGTGATGGTGGTGGCCGTGGTGGTGCGGCGGTGGCGGTGGCGGAGGAACATCACCGCTGTCGCCCGACTCGGAGTCCGTGCGGTTGTGCGGCGGGTGCGGGTGAGGATGCGGACGCGGGTGCGGACGAGGGTGAGGACCATGGTGATGATGATGGTGATGGTGGTGGTCCGGAGGACCTGGGGGCGGCGGCGGCACATCACTGCTGTCCAGCTCATCGCAATCTTCGTGCGGCGGCGGCGGCGGAGGCGGCATGTCTCCATCAGTCGTCATATCAGCGTTGTCCACAACGTGCACATCGTTCTTAATGAGGGGACCGGCAGGAACCGCCACTGCGATGCCATCACTCTTTTCTTCACGCTTGTGGGCCAGTTCACGCGCCTGCGCACACGCGCTCGCCACAAGCAGCGCAACAACAACCACCGCAGCAGCGCACAGCGCGCACCGGCGGGCACGCGTCATCGTCACCGGCGTCATTGCAGAGAAGAAGATGAAAAAGGGGCGGGTGGCGCGGGGAACACGAGAGTGCGGGGGATGGTGTTGAAGTTGAGTGGTGTAGACGGAGCAATCACACGGGTGTGTGTATGTTTGTGTGGGGAAGGCAAGGCTGACTGGGGTATCGAAAAAAAAAAAGGAAAAAAAGTTAACTGATTGGGTTGCAATTAGCACACCCGCGCAGCGGAAAAGAAAGAGAAGGGGGAGGAAAAGGTGAGGAGGATGAACGGAGAAAGGATGCGCAGTGTGGCGGAAGCGGCGCTCTCAACAATTGGTTTCTGTTTGAGAAAAATCACAATTGTTGTTCTTGTGAGAGTGGGGGAAGATGTGCGGAGAAAAAAGCATACGCTAGAAAAGCTAAGAAAACGGGTTTGCTGTTGCTGCGAAGCACTTTTAGAAGTTATCAGTACATAGCAAGTGTCACAAAGGAAGGCCAAATGGAACTCTATACAAGAGAAGATTAGCGGAGGTATATGCAAATAGCGAGTTGTTTCTTCCAATGACAAATGTGAATGTGCAAAAGCATGTTAGTGTTTAAAACATTAGCAATCGTCGCAGACAATGTTTTATAGATAGAAAAAAGTGCTTTTGAGTCCGTACCATCTGCGCAGGTTACTGCGGAGGTGGCGCTTGCTGTGTCACCCACCGCCTCACCATGTCGGTGCGAACATCCCGGATGCCCTTGGGAGTAACAAGGAAGCAAACCTCTCGCCGTGGAAGTGCGCTGCCTTTTAACAAACGGGCTACGCGATGCTGCACAACGCGGGTGACGGCTGTCGCTGCAGCAGGCTCCGTACCGGGTGGGAGCGTGTTGTAGACCACGTCCTCCAAGCACGCGCGCGTCGTTTTGGGTAGCCCACCATGGGCCTCTGCTTCGAAAGCGCAGGTGGGTAGCTCGTAGTGGTGGTACGCGAGAAGAAGGCGCGTCGAGAGCCCGTGTCCCCACGCATCGCCAAGCGCAGGGATCAGCACTGTCTGACGTCCCGATGCACCAGATTTGTCATCTTCAGAAACCGTTGCTCCCCCTGACGCGCGGTGGGGGCTGAAAGGTGCGGCTCGCAGCAGCTTTGTGGTCATGTGGTTGCTGACAATCACCGCTAGCGCGTGCGAGCTCGCCAGCTGCTCCAGTGCCGTGCTGCATTGGTAGAGGAGACGCGATCGCTGCCACAGGCCTTGCTTTGAAAGTGACCCGGCAGATGCTAACTTAGCTGCGGAGAAGGCAGAGCTGGACGAGTAGGTGGGAGAACTGTTTACGTCATCGGGGGTTAGTGTATTTTTTTCAAATGCGTCTGATGCGCGAAAGGGTAGCGCAATTGAATCGATAAGCACCATGCGGAAAGGTCTAGGTAAGTTTCTGTCGTGCTTCATGTCGGAGTCTTTTTTGTCTGATTCTGAATGGTGTCCGCAATCATCTGAACAGGTGGGTGGCATCACCTGCTGGCTACTGCTCAGCCACGCTGGAAGGCTGTAGACAAAGGCCAGAAACTCGGTCAAGTCGGTAAGGCGAACGTAGTGGACGCGCTCGAGAATCGACTCCACACTGAAGTCTGCCATTGCGTCGCGCTTCCAGGTGGGCTGCCTGTGACCTTCGCTGTTTGTCTGTGCGGATAAAAGGATCCGCTTCTCGTTTTCCGACAATGACAGGACTGAACGAGTCCGGCTATAGCGATCCTCTTCTCCAATAATATCTTCAGCGTTCTCCTCGTCCGCTCTGGCGCGTTTCCGTATTGCTGCAGTCCTCAGCGCCGTGTCATTGCTTTGACTCTGTTCTGAAATTTCAACACGTTTTTCCGGCTGCTGCTGCGCACTTTTTGCCAGAATTGTCTTCATTAGAGACACAGCTGCCGTCGCCATCTGTTCCAGCCGCTCCGCCACGAAGCTTCCCTCCGTATCGACAAAGATACAGGAGCCACCCAGGCCGCCAAACTCCACCGGCATGGCGCAACTCACGGCGAGCTGCATCAGGAGCTGCGTTTTGCCCACCCCGGGCGGCCCGCTGACTTCGGTGACGCCGCCGACGGGTACGCCGCCGCCGAGCAGCGCGTCTAAGGTGCGAGAGAAGGTGGTGACATGCGCCGGCTGCCCGTTGCGCTGTCGCTGATGGGCGTCTGCGAGGATCTCACGAAGGGCGCGGCAACCGGGAACGCGCACAGCTGTCAAGACACCGTTGTTATTTCTCGCATGTTCTGAATTTGTCAATGTCTGGGTGTCCATGTTGACGTGCTGCACACCCTCACTACTCACTGCGTCTGCGCGACTTTTGTGAAAATCAAGGCTGGCATTCTGTTGCAGCGCGTGGACAAGTTCGGCAATCTCGTCCTCTGTGAAAAAGGCGACTTGCTCAATGGGTGTTGGGGCCAAAGGGTCCGCAGCAAGTCCAGTTGATGTTCCATTACTCGAATTGGGGTACGTAGCAAGGGAGTCTTTTTCCTCCGCTTCTTTCAGCGCGGCAATGCGCTGTGTAAGGCGCTGCTTCAGGGTTGCCTGTATGCTGGATACTCGCGCATCCGAGGAGAGCCCACTATCAGGACGGAGCAGAAATGTAATGTCCGCGAGGTAGAGGAACCCCGCGTCCTGCAACTTAGCCTTGATTGAGCCGGAAAGCGTCTCACAGCATTCTATGGTGGCCATCTACTGTTGCACTGTGGAGAGGAAAAATAAAGAAGTTTTGCAAATGGAGAAAAGGGAGGAAAGCGAAGAGAAATCTAGTAAATTCAAAACAAAGCATTGAGCTCTCCAACAATGTGTATCAGTAGATTCGCTTGTAAAAGCAGCAGCAGGCTGTCAACAGGTTGCAGCACACGCCGTCAACGATTGAAATTATCAGGTTTGCCCGCTGAAAACATCTTAGCGTTTTCTCTTTCAAATTTGCTAAGCTTTTTGGTGTTTGCTTTAGTAACACATGACAGAATGTAAAAAAAAAAGGGGGTCGACTGACACAGACAGAAAAGAAGAGAAAGGTCTGGTTTCGCAACAATAATAATAGAGTGTGTTTTAGCTTAACAGAAAAAAAAATTGCGGCTCAGTTAGATGCTACCAAAAGCGGCTCGGAGCAAAGGACCCGGGAGGGGCCAATCGCCACCCATGGAGCGTAGTGCTGTGATCTGCAGGGCGAGTGTCAGCTCCATGGCTTTAGTGCGACCCCAAAAGCTGCCCTTCACGACGCTTATCCCCGCCACCTCATCGTCAGCATCGACGGTTGCGGACTCTTTCTGCACTGCTTGCTTTGCCGCCAACAGCGCACAAACGAGTCGGCGTGGATTTGCATCGCTTGTATCCCTGTTCCCGTCACTTACACAGGGAACTGGCTCAGCGGGACGAAATGATTGTCCAACTTTTTGTTCTGTCCAGCGACGGCGCACGACGTGCTCCCCCAGCAGACGAATTAAAAAGACAAGAATGGCACCTTCAGGACAGACAACACCCAACGCAGCAGCAGCCGCTTGGTCTTCTTCGTAGTTCACAGCTGCGGTAGACGCACGCGCTATCCCAGAACCGCTCTTCATCCCCGTCGAAGGAAAAAGGAAGGCTTCATCGCGCAAAAGTTCCTGCGCAGCGCTGTAGTTCTCGCACAAGAGCACTTCCGCCAACTTGACAACAAACGTTGTGGCACGAGCTACGCAGCTCCTTGAGTGCGGCAGCACCATGTCGCTTCCACTGTGATACGTGTCTGCCGCGGAGTTTTCGTTCTCACGCTGTCGTGCGTATTCTTTCGCAAAGTAGTCGCTGAGGCGGCCGGCATTCGCGGTGTCCTGCGCGATAATACTGTAGCAGAGCGCAATGGCATGGACCCAGAACGCATCTCGCACCTCTGCGTCGGCTGAGCCTGCAGAGTTTAACCTTGTGTTGTCTTCCTCTTTGCACAGACAACTGTTGGGATCTGCGTGGTGGCGATAGGACGTTTCAGCAGAGATTTGTGTTGGACATCCACCGCCAGCGTCACGACTGCATCCGTAAAACTCGCGAAACTCGCTATCCTGCACTTTTGATATTGCAGCGCTCCCGTCGCCACGGCTGTCCCAGTTGACGCATCCTGCGATGCTGTACAGCTCCTGCTCAGTGATGGTCCCTCTACAGTTGTAGCTGCTTGGCATGGGCGACACGCCAACGTGGCCAGATGAGGACGCTGGCGAGCAATTCGGCGAAATGAAAGGGCAGCCAAAAAAGAGCTCCGTGGAGAAGCTGACGCTGCCGGAGAGCAGCTCCAGATCCATGGTGGCGCAGGCGAGGCAGATGGACCACACCCAAACCCGCCGGGCCAGCCATAGAGCGTGTAAATAGTCGGTCATGATTGCGGAGGCAGCGGGGCTTGTGACGGACGGGAGTGCAGCTTCGTGGTCCTTCACACCGGCCAAGTCTTTCCACCAGCTCTCTTCCTCTGCTCGGGCCTTGCTACTCTGCCCTGTGCAGGAGGTGAAACTAGCATCATTGCTTTTCGATGATTGTATGTTACCCAGCAGCCGCGTTAGGTGGGTGAGCAGCTCTTGCTTGATGGACCTCACCTGACTCACCACCTCCTCCACCTCGTTGTGCAGAGGGCGGGGTACGGAGGTGGGCAGTGGTGCCACAGCCGCCGTAGCTGCACCACCGCTGCTGCTGCTGCTGTCTTCGCAGTCGGCACAATCGCACGCTCCTCTCCATCGATGGCGCGCGTCCTCGAAGGACAGCCGCAGCTGCTCGAGTGTGCGCACGTCCTTGGCTACGGTGCGCGTGTAGGATCTTCGCAGCCACTCAGGCGGCGCATCGGGATTTGATTTAGGGGTCGCCCATGACTTTGTTGTGGTGTGCTGAGACGGAGACCAGCGAGATGACTCCGACCCACATCTGCGCATTGTCTTTTTTTTTTTCTAGTTGAATGACAGATGCTGTAGTGTTTTCATCAAAAACAGTGAAAGCCAAAAGAAGAATGCAGTGGGGAGAGACATAAATTCAAAGTTCTGAGCTTCACAACAAAAAAAAAAAAACGCATGTCTGCCGTATCATTACTTTAGTATTATTGAGACGTGCGTCGCCGTCTCCATAAATTCTGTTTTCTTTTAAAATTTCTCTTTGTTAATTCTGTCAACGAAATGCAGATGCACTTTCTGACCGGTGCGCTGCTACTTCCTCCACTTCATCAGTTTCACCTAAACAAAGCAGCTGTGCATTACAGTAACGACATAACAGGCACGTTGAACATCAATCTTGATCATATTTTTTACCCCTTTTCAGGCAACTGAGATATGTAAAAAACCGCCACAGTATAAACATTCAAAAACACCAATAAAAAGAGATGTAGCGAAGACAAGCATATCCGCATTAGTAATGTATTTAAACAAAACAAAGACAAGAAAAGACATCAAGGTGAACTAAAAGTTTTATGTACATCGTCATTCCAAAGATCTTAACAATGAAAATGTGACACGAAGAAAAAAAAAATAAAGCATCCGCTTAAGCTGTCTTCCTAGAATTTCAAGCGCAGTTATACATCATAGTGAATTTGAAAAAAAAAAGGAAATAGTGATATGAATAAAAAAAGAATTGTTGGGCTGTTTCGCCGGAACGTAGCTGCGTGAGACTCGCACTTCTTTCTTAAAGTGTAAAGGGAAAAAAATGAAAGGTGAAAACGATCAATCCCTTATTAGTTTCGCGCGAGGTACAGAAGCGCCATTTGAAACTCGTCATAAGTCAGCTCCGTTTTCTTGTGAAACGCAAAGCGCGAAAAAATAGACTTCACCATCTTATCCAGCGCCACCTCGTCTCCCTCGCGCAGCGTGGCAGCGCGGCGAGCTGCCAACGCGCTCAGCGTCGACACCTCGTCCGCCATGCCTTGATCCTCGCTGGGTGGACGCACCGGCGACCCATTTTTCCCCACAGCTGGATTTTTTGTCTGCTCAAAGTAGCATCGGTGCACCTCTGCGCGGTAGGCCTCCTCGCAGGCTGCGGCGCCGCTGTAGCTCACCGAGCTGCCCTCGCGCAGTCCGCACGAGTCCATGTACCGCAGCACACTCTTCAGTCCGTCCGCGTGCAGCCGCAGTGGTGCGTTGTCACCTTCTTGACTGGCGAGGCACGAAAAAATGCGGCGCGCCACGTTCTCCTGCAGCACCCCCGTCAGCGTGTACAGCTGTCGCACCATCTCCGGCTGGAAGGTCTCGAGACCCTCCGGCGCCGCTGCAGGGCCGGTTGCTGGGAGGGCGGTGGAGCCGTGGTGCTGCGGATTCAGCGCATGGGATGAGGAGGAGGAAGTCGCAGCAGCGGCGGCGCCGGCAGCGGCAGCCGAGCTCGATGAGCCAGTCCGGCCCGTCGGCGAGGATATGTTAGGCAGCTTTGGTGGTATTTTTTCGGACGGCGCTGACGCGGTGTACGTCGGCGTGGAGAAAAATTGACTAAAAAAGACACCCGTGGCGTCCGTCGAGTCGTGCCGCGCGCGGCTCGGATTGGGTGCGTGTTGCCGCGACACGGAGTTGTTGAGGCTGTTCAGGTTGGAGGCCCGGCGCTGCGCCTGCTGCAGGAGGTGGGACGGCTGCCCACCCTGTGGCTTCCGCCGCGCACTGTAGGAGCCGCCGGAGGAGAGGTGTGCGTTGGAGATGGACGCCGCGCCGGTGTTGGGGGAGGCGAGGAACGACGAGGCGGGGCTGAGCGCCTTCGTGGGCGGCCCGTTCTCTGGAATGGTTGTCGCCGACGTGAAGCTCTTCTTTGGCACGGCGGTGTGGCGGCGGTCGCGTGGGAGCAGCACCGACTGCCGGCTGTCCTCTGAGCGCATGGTGGTCCCGCCCCGCGAGTCCAGTGCTCCGGCCACCACGCTCGGCGACGGCGGGGCTCCGGAAAACGAGCGGGGAGGGGTGAAGGCGGTCAGCGGCACGTCGAGACCCGACTGCGAGGGGTGCGTGGAGTCGGAGAGGTTGTTCGCCTCGGTGCTGCCGACGCCGCCGTTGCCCAGCTTATCCGTCGCTCCTCTGCCGGGGATGCCGGACTTCTCGGCATCCGTAAAGCGGCGGGGCAGCGGACGAGTGAGTCCGAAGGCGGCGGCCTTGCTGCGGTCCGCCTGCGCCTCGGCGACCTCCACCAGCGTCTTCTGGTGCTTGTACGCGTCCATCACACGCGACCACCACACCAGCACGCTCTCCAGCTCCTCCACCGCGGTGCTGCGAGGCAGCGTCTCCTGCCGTTCCGTAGCCCATGTGCACAGCACCTCCTCGTGGTGGGCGAAGGCGCTGCGGACGTCCAGCTCCACCTGCGTCTGCACCTCCGGGTACATCTCCTTCAGCACCTGCTGCTCCAGCGCCCGCAGCTGGGCATCAAGGTAGAGCTGCCAGAACTTCGACAGCGCGTGCTGGCATGCCTTATCCTGCAGCTTTTCCTCCGCGCTGACGTGTCGGCCGTGGTGCACGAGAAAGGCGCAGACAGCGTCCATTTCGACGAAGCAGCGGTGCGGGCTGCGCGTGACGGTGGAGATGCGAATGGTTGTCGAAACATTTCGAATCGCATCCTCGACGGACGGCTCAAAGACGCAGCGCTGCCGATCCCCACCTTCGCATGGCACGTACTCCACGGTGAGCTCCACCGACTTCAGCTCGCCCGTACCGTAGGGTGAGGTGTCGCCATCTTCGCCCACGCGGTGACGATGCTCCTCGCTCCGCGTCAGCTTCTCGCGGATCAGCTTGTCGCGATACGGAGCCAGTCGCAGCGTGCAGCGTCGCACCGCACCGACTTCCGTCGGCGGCGTCAAGTTCTCCATCACGCAGCAGCCAATGATGCCGCCACTGGTGCCGTAGCGCTTCATGCTCTCTATGTCCTTCAGCGTTTTGGCCACCGTGGCAGCCGGAACGGCAATCACGGCGGAACAGTACACATTGTGCGTGACTTCGCGAAAGGAGTGCCCTACAAACGAGCCCAAATTTTCCATTCCGCACGACGTTCCCGAAAGCGGCTAAATTGACTATTCGCTTGTCGTAATAATAATACAAAGGAAACTAGTGAAAGCTAATAACAACAATACGGTGTCACTCAAAAAGTACACGCTCCTGCACGCAGCATAGAATAGGCGTCGGCAGTGTATGTATGCGTGTTGCGTGAGGAGCGGTCAGAGGTAGTAAATAATACTTTTAGAAAGTCCAGTATATCGATACGGATGGAAGACTAGAAGCCAGTTTTTTTCCCTCTTGTCTCTCCCTACCTCTCTTCGACTGAATCGTGGATGAATAGAATCCCATTTGTTTTTGTTTGTGTTGTTTCATGTATGGCAAAATGCAAGAAGAAAAGAAGGGTTAGAAAAAAAATTAAGCAGACACACTCTTTCACAAGTAGGTAGCTTTCTTTTCGCAGTCAGTGCATCGCTGACGCTTGTAAGCCAAAACCTTGATAAGCTTTCACGCAGATAGACAATAGATCGGCGAGTCGCGAACATCCGTTTAGCTACGACAGTGTGAATCACTTTTACTGTTTTGCTCATCGAGCTGTAAAAAAATGATGTTTTTTTTTTTTGCCTGTTTCGCAGTTGATACACATCCGCACATCTGAGTGTGAGCATTGTAAATTTAATCTTTTGGGACATTGAAAACGAAGAGGAAACCGTACTCCTCCTCGGCTTGGTAGTTGAGATAAAACAAGACTTTTCTGTTGTCAGAGAGAGAAAAAGGGACCGCATCGGACAACTGAAGTGCAGTAAAAACAGCACAGTGAGAACTGCCTTCAGTTGGGCTTATTTGCTGAAAAGAGCAATCACAAAACGGGGGAAAATAAAGATACATGGCTATTATTCACTGAAAATGTATTTAACACAAAGCGAGAAGTAAAAAAGATGTTCGAACAAGCAGAGGAGAGGATGAGTCACAACAATCACTGAAAAAGCACTATCTCCAAAAAAAAAAAGTATCACATCCGCAACCTAATACAGCAATGCAGCCAACTAGAGAAAAAAACAAACGTGTTTCGCTTTCCCTCGTCAACGGGCTGTGGCGCTGCTGCCGAGCAACACACTCATTGGCGAGATGCGAGCACACACACTGCGCAGCTGATTCAACGTCGTCTCAACATCGCCCTTCTGCAGGAGCGACATGGCGCGCACGTACCACAGCCCCATCACAATACCGGACACCACCCCGCTGGCATTATTGACATCGAAGGAATGGTTCGACATGGCCAGCCACGTGTTCTGCCCAGCCCCGCCTTTCGGATTCTGCCGGCTGTCGGACATGACGCGACGGATCAGCAGCTGGCAGGCCCAGCGCACGCTGCGGTACACGACGTAGGCGGTGCCAGCACAAATCGCAAACGCCTCCTTCACCGGGTCGACCGAGGCGGCGAGCTCCTCCTCGCCGCCCTGCCAGCTGACAAAGCGGTAGATGTTCGGCAGCGTGTGCAGCACGCAGATCCCTACGTTGGAGAGCAGCTGCATGGTGAAGAGCACGTTGATGTCGCCATTTAAGATAATCTGCACGCCGGCCTGCTCCTTGAGCTTCTTGAACACGGAGGCATCGCGCGACTGCTTCGGGGCCGTGATGAGCGCCACCGACAGTGCGGAGGACAGCACCTGCGTGCTGACGACGTAGCTGATCATGCCACGTGTCAGGTACAGCGGCACGCAGAGACCCGTCATGGTGCAGCCAGACAGCAGCACAAAGACCATCAACGTGTCCTGCGCAACCCAGCCCACCGGACCAAAAGCGTAGCCCGTGCTGTAGAGGGAAAGGAAGAAGCACAGAAAACGAGCCCAGTTGTGCATCAGGCGCTTCGGCACCGCCATGAGCAGTACCGTCGGCACCAGCGTAAGGGCGATGGGGATGGCAATCGGCACGTGCGGCACAGCCCAGAAGCTCGCTACGCCGGCGGCCATCGCGACCATGCCAGACGTCGCCAGACAATAGGTGCGGGTCAGGTGAGCGCGCACCATGGCGAAGCGCGCGGCGTTGCCGATCGGCTGCGTGTGTCGCTTGATCGCCTCCACCGTCGACTCCAGCGAGCGGCTGACCGGCGCGGGGAGGAGACGGCTGACAAGGCCGATTTTGTAGCACGTGGCGACCACGTAGCCGCCAAGGAGAGCGAGGGAGGTGTAGCGCAGAATCTTCACATTCCGCACACCGGCGGAGGAACTAATAGTGCCATCCGACATTTTCTTTCTTCAACAACTTGAGATTTGACAGAGAAAAAAAAATCAGAGAAAATAGACTGTATTAACAATTCTTCTTTGAACCAACAACAACACAAAATGCTATTTTTACAAGTGAAGCGAGGCACCGGTTGAATGTATAAGAGGTGAGCTCTAGCGTACGCAACCGCAGTAAAAACTTATTTTAACTATGACTACAACGAAAAAAAGGTGTCACAGCAAAGTATTTAAGAGAATAACAATAAAGCCGTCAATAATTTAATGCAAAGCTAAATTACACCAGTAGACAACGACACGTTTAGCTCCGGATCAACCTATACTGAAAGAAGAGAAAACCTTTGCAGATGTCGTGGTTGGCGCGCAATTAGCGTAAGAATGTCATTATCAGAAAAAGTGGGAGAAAAATGTCGCAATTGGAAAAAAAAACATTTATACATCACTAATGCAACAGTGCGAGTGAAACTATTCGACATTCGACGTCATGCTTAAGTTTTCACATCTCATAAAGTTTAGCCAAATCATTCGTTGATTCCTTTGAGCTTTCTCAGCTCTGGTCTTTCCTTTGAACCACAGATGTCATGCAATTTTAAATGAGGCCGCGGAGAACAACGAATATCTGCAGCATGTCGCCAAGACATCTGACGGGCACAGCTTCTCTGATGATAATGATCCTTATTTAACCCAATGCCTCTGCGCACTTCACGTGCTGAGGAGGTGCATCCAAGAAGCACAATGTTTCCTTTCGCTGATATAGTCCTCCGCGTCAATTCTTTTCTTCTTTTGCAACGCATTTGTCTAGCTTGTACACGAAATTCGGCTGCGAAGCAAACCGGCGCAGCGGCGCACTTTGGCGGGATGCAATAATGATAGTAATGAGGAACATCAAAATGAAAATACAATGGAGCAAACAAAAAAAAAAACACTAAAAATCAATCTACGCACACTTGCACTTCAGGCTCACTACTGGACCTTCGTGACTGAGACTGCAGCATGATTTTTTTTTTTCACTCACCAAAGTCCTGTCACACAAAATCAACGGTGCATAATTGTCCATCGGCGTCACAAGCTGCTGCAACGCATTCACACCACTGTAAAGCCGATGCCCTTTTGCTACGGTGGCCGTAAGTCTCACCACAACCTTGCGTACAAAAAAAAAAGCCTTCCGGTTCTTCTACAGCACGAAGGCAAACAGAAAAAAATCTACAGTCAGCAAATGCGAGCAGGCGTTCTGCTAATACAAGAGTGAAAGAAGAGGCAGAATGGCACTCCCACATATAAAAAGCTGCAAATCTTCATCATTCTAGTTCATTCATCGCACTACAAGAAAAAAAAAGCCGCGAGGAAAAAAAGCAAATGAAGCAAAATGAGGTACAGAATACAGAAGAACAAAACAAAAAAAACTGATTCACCCAAAACTACCACGGACACTTTCACAAAAACGTGAAGGCAAACCACCTAAAAAAAAAAAAAAAAGTGGCACAAAAAGATAAAAGTTACCCTTGACGATGGAAAATGAAAGTAATAAAACCAATCAGCCACTAGTTGGCTAGACTATGGGCACGCGCAGTGCGACTCGTCGAACCTCCACCCGTATTTCTATTTTTCCCCCACTTTTCAGCGGCGGTTTGGGCGGACGGCGGATGGTGACGGGGACGCAGTTCCTGCCGCGCCGACCAGCTGCGTTTGACGTCCCGTCACGGACTGCGGCGGCACCGCGCGCGGCGTCGACACGGAGCCGTCGGGGTGCAGCACGCTTGAGCGGTGCGACTGCGACGCGACACTGGTGCTTCCACCGAACTCCAGGGAGGTGATCTTGTCATCGACGTGGCGCAGCAGCGGCGAGATAAAACGGCGCTGCACGGCACTGTTGCGGTTCGCAACAGACTCCCGCTGGATGCTGATGGCGCGCGTCTTGGTCGGCGCGCAGGACACCGGGATCGGATGCGTGGTGGCGTTTACGAAGCACTTGCACTCCGTGCCGCTTTTAATCTCAAACAGCGCCTGCTCACGCACCGTGGCGGCGGTCATGTACAGGTCATTCAGCACAGGGCCGCTCGTCGCGATCTCCTCCAACATGGCGCTCACGAGGAGGCCGATCGTGCTAAAGTGCTCTGGTGCGGCGTACGTCGCAAAGAACGGGTCTTCCGGCTCCTCAGGTGCCGCCGCGGCGCCGACCTCGACCTGCAGCCGCTTCAGCTCGATCGCCGCGGGTGGCAGCATGCACAGCAGCGGCAGGTGGGTCTTGTCCACCGCGACGCTCGTGTTGGCGTCGTCGAACGTGACGTACGTGACCTGCGACAGCGACACCGCGCCGACCTCGGGCACCCGACACGCGAGGCAGGGCAGCAGACCCTTCGCCTCCACCTCGAACAAGGCCGCCAGCACACGCCGGGCAAGCTGGTAGCGTGCCACGCTGTTGTTGCTCGACGGCTGCGCGCCAGCGGCGGCGGCCAGCGTCGGCGCCACCCGACGGCTGCCCGTGCTGTCCGGCGACATGCGTGGCAGGCGGTAGCGGAGGCTGATGGAGGCAACGCCACGGTTCTGCGGCGTGGGTGGGGCATCGATGGACTCAATGTAGAGAAAGTGCAGCACACTGTGGCGGTTGGTGCGGGAGGGCACGGCGGGCGCGCCGTCCACGCTCACAGCGCTCAGCAGCAGCCCGCCACTCGAGAGCGCTGACGGGTCCACCTGGAACCACACGGCGTCGACAACATTGCCCCAGCGCGTCTCCTCCACCGGGTTCATGACATCCGCCACCGCACCGGCGTAGTCGTCGGCGTCCTCCGGTACGTGCACCGCCACCGGCACCTCCACCGTCAACGAGCGCATCTCGCACTTCGCCCCGCATAGCCGCGCCACCTCCTGCGCCACAAGGCAGAGCGCGGCGGCCGTGGCGGTCATGCGAGAAAGGCCGCCGTCGCGGCGCAGCATCGCCAGCAGCTCCTCCTCTGCCTGAGCGATGTGCGTGGCGGCGTGTACGATGTCCCACTCCCGGCGCAGAAGTTTCACAACGGTGTAGCGCACGGCGGCGATCAGCCACACCCGCGCGACAGCGGCGTCGCCGCGGCAGCACGCGGCCGTCTGCACGAGCACGTGGAAGTACGCGTGGGCCACCTCTGCGCTGGGCGTCAGCGCTGGAGCTGCCCCGTTGTGTGCCGCGGGCGATGTCACGGCCCCTGCCACGGAGGCGGGCTTCTTGGATGCCTGCGACGGCACAGACCGGACGGACGCGGTGCTCGACGGCGGCACAGCACCGGCAGCCGCGGGAGTCTTCGAAGCTTTTTTGACCTCGGGCATAGCTGCCGGTGCCGATTGCGGAGCTGCGGATTTCGGTGTAGCGGGCTTGGCAGCGGGCTTGGCGAGGATGTTTTGGCTGCCCGGTGCGTGCGGATCTGGGGCGGAGTCGAAGTTCGTGTACGCGTCCTCGTGCGGCTTGTCGCCGTCCGTCGCTGCCGGGCGTGGGTACCGCGCCAGCATCTCCTCCGTGGGCGGCACAAAGTGCTCGTGGCTGTCGTCCGCGTTGTAGTCGCCGTAAATGCCCATGGTCGGCCACGGGGTGCCGCCGCTGCGCTTCGACAGCTCGCTCATAAGCTCCTCGTGCGTCTGGAAGCCGCGCAGCTTCAGCCAGTCCTCGTAGCGCGCCACGAACTCGGCGGCGAGGCTCATCTGCTGACCCATGAGACTCATGTCGCTCAGCACGCAGCCGTACACCGCGATTTGCGCGCGGCGGCTGTGCTGGTACTCCGCCTCCGACACATCAAAGCACTCGTCGCGCGCCTGCCGCTCACGGATGGTCTTCATCAGCGTCGCGATCACCTGCTGCTCGGCAGACACGGCGTTGAGGGTCTCCTCGGCAAGACCGGCAGTGTCCATCTCGCCTACCATCGAGTCCGCCGCGACCACCACCGCACCGCTGTCCAGCGACCCGCCGCGAGCAGAGGTGACGGAGTTCGACAGCAGCCCCGTTGAGCCGTTTTGCGGGTTGTGCGGACTCTCCTTAATCAGATTGCTCTTCGCCTTGTTCAGCATCAGCGTGTGGTTCAGCAGCAGCAGCATGTGCTCCGACTGGTTGAAGAACTCCTGATACATGTACTTCTCCTCGGGGGTCAGGTAGCAGCTCGTGGCGGCCGTCACGGCGTCCGCTGGCAGGCGTTCGCGGAAGGTGCGGCTGGTGGAGCGGAGGCGCCGCCGCTCCTGCGCCACGACGGACTGGCGGTCCGTGTCGAGGATGGAGACGGCCTCGGAGAAGGGCAGCTCCTGCAAACACGCGTCCATCTCCTCCACCGAGTTTGGCAGCGCCTGATCGTTCTCCGTCAGCACGTACTCGAGCTGCTCCTTGCAGTTCCAGAGGTGGCTGATGGAGTGGGAGAGCACCCAGCGGTAGAACCACTGCAGCGACGACACCTCCCACGCCATCTCCGCGTACGTCGAGTTGTGGCTGAAGAAGTCGAGCACCTGCGACCGGCTGAGGGGCTTGCCGCCACGGCTGTGCTGCTGGTAGTACACCTGGAAGGCCTCCTGCACCTGCAGCACGCGCTGCTTAAGCGACTCAATCTCTCCCTCGACGTCGTAGGGCACCGGCGGCGGCACGTAGGACGGCGGGGCTTCCTCGCAGAGGGTGAAGGGGTAGTTGGGTGATTTAAGCACCGTCAGCGTTGGCGCGTCCACGGTGCGGTGCACCTCCATGGCCGACGGCGGCTTCTTCGCCGCCTGGGGAGAGCGGCGACCCAGGACAGATTCTACAATGTAGGCGTCATGCAACGCACGGCGCAGCTGCTGGACATTCTCCACCTCCAGCTGTAATTCCTGCGTGTGCGGGACAAGCGCCATCTTCACCACAAGATGTTGACTACGGTGTGGCTGATTGCGTTTCTTTTTGTTTGTTCTTCTTGTTTGATGTGTGTGTGTGTACTTGTGTGTGGGTGTGGAGGGGTATGATGCTTCGCTGCAAGTCACCTAGGTAAGCTTTTGTGTCTGTTGACTTGACTTCGCAAAGATACGAGTCCAGCGTTCTACTATCTTCACAACGAGGAAGATCTTCATTTTGGTAATAAAATGTTGAAGAGGGAGAGGTGGAGTAAAAAGGTGAAAAGGAATGTAGAGTGACGCGTTTTTTACCTTCTTCATTCGATCACCCTCTGTGCTCAATTGACCTCATTGCAACGCCGTCAAAGTCGACTTGAGAAATCTCTTATGAATACACATCTTTGCAAATGTTCGCAACATGCAAAATTTATCTTTCTTATCTGCCTTTAAAAAAAAAGACATTCATTACGTACCTTTATTTTCCCATTTGCTCAACATTAAATTCCGGTCTATAATACTTTCTTAGCAAGAACTCCGACACTATCTTAAAAAAAAAAAACACCGACGCGATCAATTACCGCCACGCCGATGACCACCTCGCCCACCACCACCGCCACCACCCCGCCACGGAGCGCCACCACGACCACGACCACGTCCGCCGCCTCTGCCACCACCGTGCCCGCCGCCGCCGCCGCCTCCGTTGTCGCCCAAAATGGCCCTGCCCGTGTTACTCATACTAGCGCTGTTTGTGGTATTGCTCGCGCTGTTGGTGGTGTTGTTGTTGCTGTTCCCTCCCGTCGGTAGCGCGTTGCCCGGCGTGTAATGCCCACCGGCATCCCCTGCCAAGCCATGCGGTCGAGCACCACCACCGCCACCACCACGCCCACGCGAGGTCACTGCTCCGGTGCTCAACCCACCGCGGCTTTGACCAGCAACCGACGCCGACACGGGCGATGCAGCAGGCCGCGCAGACGTCGTAGTACCGCCACTCGCAGTGTGGTTGCCGCCGTGCATGCCACCTGAAAACGGCGCAGCGGATGAAAGCACGCCGCCGCCATCGCCCTGCAGTACCCCACCACCACCGCCGCTCATGGCAGGAGCGGTGTTCGTCGTGGAACTCCAGTTGGACAGTCGCAAGTCCTCCCCGCCGCTACCAGAGCTCAGTACGCTGCCACTGCTCGCATTGGCGCTGCCGAGGACAAACGTATTACGGTGCCCACGGTCGCGGCTCATCCGCCCACCACCAAAGCCCCTGTCCGCACCATCCACAGGACGGTACGACGACGCGTCATTCCGCTGTTGTGGATGCTGTTGCTGCTGCTGTTGCGGCGGTGGCCCCGTCTGCTCTGCGGCGTTGTAGCCGCCAAAGAAGACCGGAGGCGGACTTTGCAGCGTTGCCGACAATGTCGGTAGTGGTGGTGACGGCGCAGAGGGCAAAGGGAGGCCGCCACCGCTGCTGGCGCTCAAAATGCCGCCGCCCATTTCATCAAGTCCCGTCGCCAGCGGCGACCAGCCAAACGGGAAGTTCCCCGAAAACACAGCATTGTTCAAATCGTCCATCACGCCACCGCCTTGAGCAAAGACGGGCTGACCCGAGTCGCCAAAGCCACCGACGGTTTGCGCTGGCCCGCCTGGTGCGTCGAACGCAAACGGCGGCTGAGGCGGTGCTGGCGAGCCGGCAGACCACATTGCCGCAGCGTTAGCCACGACAGGCTGCACCGGAGCTCCACCGCCATTGTGGCCACCGCTCCATCGCTCTTTGTTGTACACCGCCGCCTTCGAAAGCGGCGCGTCCGGCATGGGCGGGTGAGGACTGCTGCTGCCACTGTTCGTGTGTCGTGGGTGTGCGCCGGCGAACACCGGTTGCTGGGGGGATTGCCTGGTGTGCGGCTGCGATCGTGGAGGAACCTGCGGTGCGCTCGTCATCGGTTTCTGCGTTGCAGCAGAAGAGTGAAGAGGCACTGTTGCCATGCCTGGCGCCTGTGGCGTTCCTTTCGATGCTGCTGCTGCGGCGGCGGCGGTAGCGGCTGCAGCTTCAGCAGCAGCAGCAGACGCCACTCGCTGCGCTTCCGCTTCCCTGGCACGCTGGAGCTGCCGCTGCTCCTCCTCGGACGTTCTCCGAAACTCTTGAAGGAACTTCATCACCGATGCGCTCTCGGCGCTCGTCATGGCGTGCAGCGCGGATGTGGGCTGTGAGGACGCCGCCGCAGCCGCAGCACTGCTCGGGCTCGCATCGATCGTGAAGGCAGGCGTGCGGGATGATGTGGAGATGCCAGCAGCAATGTCATCTGCGGGAGGGATTCGCACAGAGCAGTAGTGGGGTGAGGTGAAGGGGTAGACGACACGCGGCACGGTGCTGCGAAGAAGCGCCTCACGAAGGCGCAGCTCGGGAGAACCTCGAATGGTCGTTTGCTCGTCCTGATAGCGCTGCTGCGCAGTGCGCAAGAACGCATCCACGGCGGATGTCTCCGATGCTTCTTCGTTGCCCGCAGCCGGCGGCTGTGTGCCTACAGTACGCAAGGCCTCCGCAAGACGCGCACAGGCACTCTGCGTGTTGTGCATTCCTTGATTCGCAGCAGGCGCGGAGCTTGATGCAAAGCACTTCCCTATCGACTCCTGCGCCACGCGCAACACGCCTTCCGCCGTCTTGTTGCGAACAGTCCTCGGCGCCTGATACAATGGCGCACCGATAGTCCTGACAATATCCTCCGTGGTGCCCAAGCTATACGAAGGCGTGTTGGAATAGGCTGCTCTCTTGCCCGTCCTCTCCACATCGTCCTCCGCTTCTTCTCGGTCAGCGTGACTGCTGAGGCGCCGCTCCAGCCCTCGAAGGAACTGCTCCATCATCCCATCCGCGGCTTCCGTGTGAATGGGGTGCAGCACGCTGGCGGTGCTCCACGTGTGCCACAACGGGTGCTGCAGGTACTGCGCCGGGCGTAGGCGCTCCCACTCCTCGCTCAGCCGCCACGCGGAGATGAGCCGCTCCACCTCGGACTGAAAGAAGCTAAACACCAGCACCGTCGTGTGCGTCTTCTCCACAGTCTCCTCTAAAGCGTGGCCAACACCGCTGGCAGACTCGACGGCAGTCGAGCTGACGTCGTTGTCTGTTTGGTGCTCAGCGCCCTCCGCATGCAAGGTCATTGCCGTGCCGGTGACTGTCAGGTCCTCCGTCGGGCAAACCGTGTCGCTGGCATCCGCGCTAGCACCAATTAACGCGTTCTTCACCACATCTTCGCTGGGGTATTCACCGGTACCCTCGTCCATGCACGCCGGCTTCCCTTCGTCATCCTCCACGACCCAGGAAAAGTCCATGCGGCGCTCCGCCGTGGCCAGCGCCGTGGCGTCGATGGCGTCGCTGAGGAAAAGACGGTGCCACGGGCAGCACCCCTGATGTCCCGCCGAATTGGTGTCGGTGCTGCGATTGGAGAAGGTCACCGTGATGGTGGTGGTGGACGCTGTTGTGGTTCGCGTGGTCGTCGCCGTGACGGCTTTTGTAATGGTCGTAATGGCGGACGCGGTTGGGGCGGTGCTGCTCTGCACTTCGCCACCTTCTGCGGTGCAGGACGCCTCACCCACTGTTTCCATCGCTGCATTAGCATCCGCGGATGTTTCCAGCTTTACGTGCTCTTCGTCGAGAGCATGCTTGCTGCTTTCGTGCTCACCATCCGCCGCAAACAACGACGGGGCACTTGTACCTTCCTCCTCGTCGCCGTTGCTTTCCTCAGCGCTCTCCAAAACCTCCACATCACCGCCGTCGTGCTCTGCTTCCGCTTCTTCGTCATCACCGTGGGTATCCTGTGACACTGGTATTTCCTCCATCGAGGAGGGAGAGCCGACGCCGCCGCAGTTCTCCTCTTCCTTTTCCTCTTCTTCTTCGTTCTGTATCAACGTTGCTTCAACGTCCTCAGCCGTCTCGTCGTGCGCGTCGCTTGCCTGTGGAGATGCCTCTCCGCCTGTGGGTGTTGAGGGCTGCACTTCCGCGTTCGACACAACAGTCGTCATCGTCGTGACTGTCGTGGTCGCAGTGGTAGTGAGGTCTACCTGCTGTGCGGATACCCACGGACCGTGAGCGCAGTACCGGCAGTTGATACGGCGACCCAGCAACCGCAGTGCCGCCTCCGCCGAAAGCGTGCGCTGCTGCCGTGTGACCTCGATGTGTGTCCGCGTGTTGTCTTCTTGCTTCGTGTCCTCGGAGCTGATCACCACAGGCGGCCCATCAAAAGCCTCCGCAGTGCCGTCGCAAGCTTCTGATATTGCTGCGGTGGCAGTTTCGCGCGTATTCTCATGCGGGGCAAGTGTGTAGCCGTAGAGGCTTATCAGCAGGCCCATGTACTCCAAAATGACGTCGTCGTTCACGGCAGTGTCGCTGCCCGTCGCTGCTGCCATCGCAGCCTCCGGACGCAGTCGCTTTTTTGGCGAGAAAAAGAGCTGCAAAATGCGATCGTTCACGTTACTGCCTATGTAGCGCAGACGGGGCAGATGATGCGCACCTTCTACACTCTGGCTCTTTCCGTCACATGCAACACGGTGAGATCCACTCCTCAAAATGCTCATAGCCTCCTCGGCGCAGGTGCGCATGACGCTCGGCGGGCTGCCACGAGGTAACAAGCATCGCGTCCGTGCCTGGGCA
Source organism: Crithidia thermophila (assembly GCA_030849055.1). NCBI lineage: Eukaryota > Euglenozoa > Kinetoplastea > Trypanosomatida > Trypanosomatidae > Crithidia > Crithidia thermophila. Next base: position 22,972 of record JASAOP010002808.1, read on the forward strand.
TCCGTGGCACCTGACGCAGCGGGACGCAACGCCACAGCGGCACAGTAAGCTCGCACGAGTGCCGACTCGGTCAGACTCAGCGATGGGCCGCCCAGGAGCAGCTGTCGTACACTGCACCCTGCTCCTGCCTTCCGCGGGACAACGGAAGCAGCAGCAGCAACAGCAGCAGCAGCAGCAGGTGTTGTTGTTGCGCCACTTTTCTCCTTCTCTAACGGCTGATTGTCTCGCCACGGGCAACCAAGCACGTGCGCACGACCAAAAAGGTGCTCGATGATGCGCTGTTGGCGGTCCAGCTGCGTGCACTGGGCAGAGAGATCGGTGGCTGCTTTTCCTGTATATCCCGCGGCAGCGCGGAGAGGAAAGACGCGCGGCGTCTGGGCGAGGGTGAGCTGCTCGTCCTCTGACAACGCCACGGACACACCGCAACACGGTGCGTGCACCACAAGCTGCACCGACGCAGATGTGGGAGAAGAAGTCATGGTGGAACTTTGTTGTGTCTGTTGATGCGTCTCAACACCTTCTTCAAAATTTACTCTATTTTCGTCGTTTTCGCTGCTAGAACAAAAATGCAGTGGCCGCAGGTTGGATGTGGAGAGGAGCGTCACGGCGTATTCGTTGCGCTGAAGAGCGTCAAGAAAAGTGGTGGAGGTCTGCCAGCAACGGAACGCCTCGCAGAAGACTTCGAAGCGCACGGCAGTATTCGACGACGACACGTCAACACCCTCGTCTTCGTTGACCTCCAGAGCCGTGTCCCTCACCTCAAGACCCATTTTTCAAGACTCACTTTAAATAAACAAACAAATCTAAACTTTTGTTCGGCCTTCTCTTCTTTTCTTTCCGTGCCTGCAATTGAGAAGAGGAGCACTGTGCTGCGGTGGCACACACTACTGCTAGATTAAAGAAAGAGAGCGATTGCAAATACGGGCAAACAATCCCGTTTAACCGTTGTAAACTGGGAAAGAAAAGACCAAGAATAAAGCGGAGACGATAAGAGGGTTGGAGAAGTTCAGATCGCTGAAGACTGTAGAGTTAAAAGCCGTTGGCGCTGGAATGTGGAGAGGTGGTGTGCATCGGCGCGTAGCATCCCTAGTGGGATGCTCCGGTATTTCACTCAGAATACAACAACCGTTGAAGCCAAGCAATTCTCTCGTTCTGCAGCACAATCATTCCACAGCGAGAGAAAGCAAACCCTTTGAAACTGAGCTTACTTGTCTTACTGGTGTTGCTTGGGTGAGTTAGCGTCACGTTGAGAGGCACGTCTAAACGCTTTTTTTTTCTCACTCACTGTTTCAGTTTACGTTTTTTTCTCGTGGCGGTATCGTTGAAATTTCAGCGCAGATAATCACTCTGTTTTTCTTGCAATTTGCCATTATTTTTTTTTTTGCCAAACGGCGCCTATAATTGACTTTTTCTCTTTGTTCGACCTTGATATAGGACACTACCTCTAAGGGACGCTAAAGTTCACTGCTTTGCGGGAGAAACAGACCTTTAAAAAGCTTGCAATCTTCTCTCGTTGCTCGCAAATTGTTGTTGAAGTTAAAGACAAGGCCAAAGCATCTTCAGAAAAAGTGAGTCCTATCAACAGAAAAACAAAAGATTTTTTGACGAAAGAGAAGTACAAGAAAACAAAACAAAACGTGAAGCAATCGCACCTCCATTGCTCTCCCTTGCTGAAACCATCTTCAAATGGAAGAGAAAAGGAAAGAAAAACATACTTGAAAACGGTAACACCGGCACTACGCAATCAGGCAGCGTTGTTCTTGTTTCGCCTCGATAAATTCACAAGAAAACTAAAGACTTTGAGAAATGAAAAAAACAATTTAAGAAAATGGAAGATAAAACAGTACAGCGTTATTGGAGAAAATAAAAAAAGAAAAGCGTGGTCTGAATTTGGATAACCTTCATCACGCGCCAAGGTACTAGGATGAAAAGTCTTTGACGACTTCAGCTAATGATATATATTTTTTTTTCTGCTTTCAGTCGCCTTCTTGCTAGTCCCACAATCTTCTCATACAAAACAAATAAATGAAACAAAATAATCACTTACCCCACCTTTTTATTTTTTGCAGAATGCGGGCTGTTGATTCAAAACTACAGCTCCTTGGCCTCGCGGCTGCGCTGCGACGCCGTCGACTTGGCCGCAACGGACGGCGGGCGGGCGTCGGAGTTCATGGAGTTGCTGCGCTGGCGGTGGCGGGACACCGACGCCTCCTCCCGCTCGCGCTCCTCACGGATGGCGTTGTCGCGGTTCGTCTGCGACGCCGTCGGCTTCGAGGCCACCAGCGGCGGCTTCGACAGGGACTGGCGGCGCGAGGACTGGTAGCTGGCAGCATCGCTGTCGCGGCGACGCGCCGCCGAGGCCTCCTCGCGAATCGCGTTGTCGCGGTTGGTCTGCGACTCGGTGCGCTTCAGCGCCACAATCGGCGGCTTGCCGACGCGCTGGCGGGAGCTGACGGAGTTCGTCTTCGACTGCTTCGAGCCCACGGAGGCACCGGAGCCGTGGCGGTTGTACGCGTTGTCGCGCGGCGTCGGCTCCGGCGTGGCCTCGCGCTCCTTGCGGTCCTGCAGCAGCTGCTTCGTCGTCGGCGCGTTGTCGATGCCGTAGTGCTCGACGTTCAGCTGGTCCATGAGCAGCTGCGAGTTGGTCGTGACGGCAGCGTTGCGGTCGTTCAGCTCCTTGCACTGGCGTGCGTCGCGGGCGTTGGCCAGCTCGGCGGCGCGGATGCGGGTGCGCAGGCTCTCCTCCATCTTCTTGCTGTCGTTCTTCTCCTTGACAATGTCGCTCTGCAGCTTCGTCTTCATGGAGCGGAACTTGCGGATCTTCTCCGCCAGCGCGGCCGACTCGTCCTTGTTCTCCTTCGTGTGCTCGGCGGCCTTCTTCTCCTCCGGATCCTCCTCCTCCTCCGCTGCGGCCGTGGCGCCCTTCTTGGCAGCCTGCTGGCGCTGGTTCTTCTTGCCTTGGCTCTCCTGCGAGGCGACGACCTTCTTGAGGGCGGTGGAGCGCTTGTTCTGCAGCTCCTGGATGTAGGCGCACAGCTCCGCGTTGGACTGGTGGCGGTCCTCCTCGACCGTCTTCTCGATCTCCTCCGGCAGCGTCTTCTCCGCGTAGTCCTCGGCGCGCTGGGCGAAGTGCTCCAGACGCTGCACGCGCGCCGCCGTCTGGTACACCTCCGCGGCGCCCTCCTGACCCTCGATGTCGAGCGCCAGCGAGTCCTGCTCGTCCTTGTGGTGGCGCACCTGCTCGGACAGGCGCACACGCTCATCACGCAGCTCAGCCAGCGAGGGCATGTCCTCGCCGTGCGTCACCTCGTGCACGCGGGCGTCGTAGTTGGCGCGGGCGGCGTCGAGCTCGGCCTTCAGGCGGTGGTACTCCGCCTCCAGCTCCGAGGTGGACTCGACGGACTGGCCGGCGCTGCGCGGCGCGACGACGACCACCGCCGCCGGCTCCTCGGCGTGCTGGACGGGCGTCTCGTGGGCCGGGCTGTCCTCGACCGGGTACGACGCGACGGAGGTGTGCCGCGACGAGGTCTTGCTCGACGAGCTCGTCGAGGACGAGGTGGAGGAAGTCTTGGAGTGCATGACTGACGTGGAGACGCTTTACTGGTGGTTGTTTGTTTATTTGTTTTTGTGGATAAGTGAAATGGAAAAGAGAGCGACTAAGGAATGAGCCGAAGCTTATGGAAACACGACAAGAAAACTGCACAGTTTGAAAAAAAAAAAAAAAACAGTAACCGATTAAGGTGGGAGGAAAGCAGGGTGGTAAGAATATAGTAGGCTTCGAAAAAATCATACAAATGTGCAACTGCTAATGCTTTTCATGTCGGAAAACTGGTAAATAAAGATGCTTTTCTCACTGTTTTTTTGAACGTATCTTCAAAGCTTGAAGCAAAGTAGGTAAAGTTGGTAGCAGCCTGATTGAAACCAAAAATTCTGTTTCAAAATGTTTCTTTCAGATAGCAACTGTTTCAATTTTCTTCAAGTAAACTAAAGCGATTCTTTTTTTTTTTTTGCTTAATCCGTCTCGCTGCAGAGTTGAGAAATGGTGCCCGCGCGATGCGTTAAATGCGCAATGGAGCACGTGGCTGCGATGCCGCACGCTTAACGCAGCGCAACCTTCAGCGTTCATCGTAAAAAGAAGAGGACAGCTGAAAATCAAGAGAGATAACCGACGCCATGAACAGCAATTGAGAAACAAGCAAGTGAAAAAGAAAAAACTAAGGAGATAAGAGTCAGGAAAGACAGATAATATAAACGTGCGGGTCTTACGACAGCAACAATTACAAATACAACAAAAAAGCAAGCACTGACGGCATGAAGCAATAAATTCTCAGCTTCAAAACAAAACGCTTTTCAGCGCATCATCACCACGAAATAATACAAATGCGAGCAGCCATGAAAAAGATTTAAACCCCGAAAAAAAAACCCTCAACTACAACAAGCGGATACAAGCCTTTTTTTTTTTTCGAACATCGTTATACTGTACAAAAACACAAATAGTCACACTTCTTGTGGGACCAGCACTGCAGCGCGTCAATAAAAAAGCTGTTTATCCCTTTGCTTTTAGTCTTTCTCTCTTCTCACAGGTTCGAGGGTGTGGTGCGCAGCATCACCTGGTCGCGGCTCGTGCCCTGCGCCATCGCCACAGCATGGTAGAACTCCTCAGGCGTCATCTCCCCTTTGCCCGACTTCGGCTCCGTCTTGATGTAGTGCATCAGCGACGACAAGAATACCGCCGTGCCCTCCTCCTCCGCTCCGACGTAGTTGATGTTGCCAAAGAGACGATCGTCCATCATCGGTCCGCTGCGGCGCAGACTGCCCACGAGGTCCACGTAGGACGGCGCGGGGCTGCCATCCGGCATCACCGGCTGGCCACCGCGGCTCTCAATGGTCTGCGTGCGCTGCAGTCGCCGCAGAATCCGCTTCTGCCGCTCCACGCGCTGCGCCATCTTCTCCACCGACATAAACGGCACATCGCGAAAGACAGTGAGCTCGTAGTCCGTCGACTGCGGATTGTCGCCCAGCGCGATGCCGTGGCAGCGGCGAACGCAGCCGGCGAAGTTGGCGGCCACCGCCTCCGGCGTCGCGTGCGGCCCCGGGCGGTTCGGGAAGTGGTACTGGAAGTCGTCCTGCATGCTGGCCACGCGGTCCTTGCCGAGCAGGTAGCGCAGCGCCGTCGACTTGCTCACGCCGATCTTCGAGAAGACGACGCTGTTCGGCTGCGGCATGGCGTTGACACCGCCCCGCACCAGATCGGCGACGTGCGCGCGGAAGTATTTGGAGAAGAGGCGGAGTGGCAGGCCCAGCAGGATCACCTGCGCGATGTTCGCCTCACCTTCCTCTCCGGCTGGTCGGGCTGTTGTCGTCGCAGCGAGGTTGTCCGCCTTCGTGACGCTCACGTCCGGTTGCGACGGTGAGGCCTTCTTCTCGTTCAACCGCCGCTTGATGTCCTTCGCATTTGGCCCGAGCAGGTCCACTAAGAAGCCCGCCATGTTCTGCGTTGCGGCCGCGACGCGCGTCGAGACAGCAGGCGGGAGGTTGTCCAGCAGCACGCGTGTGCAATGCTCGACCGATTCCTTCCGCTCCGCCGCCTTCGTCCGCGCCTCCGCGTCTGCAGCACTGCCGTTCCCTGAAAGGGCAGTTTTGCCAGAGGCAGTGTCCGCCGCATCGTACGACAGTCGTGACTCCACGTACTCGACACGCAGAATACCCACCGCGGTCAGCAGCCCGCGGCGCGTGCGCAGGTAGTTCATCTTCCACGCCACGGCAGCCGGGTCGCCGGGCGGCTGCGACACGAGCGTCTCCAGTGTGCGGGCTACGCTACGGCCGAGGAAGAGATTCGTCGAGGTCGACTTGTGCTCCGACACGCTGTAAAGCATCTCAAGGTACTGCAGCAGCCCGCCCCACATGCGCTGGTAGCGCTGCGACAGCCACTTGGTGGCTTCGCGGACGCTCGTGTCCGTGCCGGCGAGGATGTCTTCGACGTACTTGAAGTACAAATTCTCGATCCGCAGCTGCAGACGCTGCGCCGTGGCGGTGCTGATGCACGTGCCGCGGACACACATCTGCGGCTCCTCGCGCAGCTTCGACTCACTCCCGTCCACAAAAAGCTTCGCACGTGGCATCAGCACCTTGTAGGCCGCCGCCAGCTCAATCGACTCTCGCGTCGCACAGTGCACGGCGCTCGCGTAGCCTGGCAGCATGATGATGGCATCCGAGGTGCACCAGTACAACACCGCACCGGTGTAGAGGGAGAGCAGCAGGCACCCCCGTCGCGGCGGGGCTGTTGATTGACCGTTTGTGGCGGTCGTTGCGGTCGTGGCGGCATCGGCGATGTACTCTGCGTGGGTTTTCAGAAAGGGCCGCAGGGGGTGGTACACCTGGTCGATGACACGAATGTCGGCTGTCGTGACAATGCAGACGTTGCCGCCGCTGCGGAGCCACTTCTTCACCGGCTCGTAGCAGGGGCTCTCGGTGATGGGGAGGTAGCGACCGTGTGCCTTGTGCGGGGTGGCGATGAGAGTCCCATCCAAGTCCGAGAGCAGCCAGTAGTTCGTCAACATTCTCGTTTTTTGTTTTAGAGATGCTTGTTTGAAAAGCAACCAACAACGTAATTTAAGAAGAAAGGTAAGGAAAAATAAATTAGCTATCTAAAGAAATTTTATTGGTTTTTTTTTTTGTTTGTAGAGGACAAATCGATCAAAACAAAATAATAGAAAAGGGCCGCAAGTGTGACAACGGAAGTGTATAGAGATAGAAAAAAAAAGAAAAACTGGATCGAGATTGCAGAAAGAGCGCGCTTTGTCTTTTGGAATGCGTCTCCGCTTGAAAAGAAAGAAAAAAAAACTGCCCAACACTTACCTGTGGTTTGCGGAGGGTGGATAAAAGCCGTGCGACGAAATAATAATAAAAATAAGAGGAGGTACAAAAGTCGAAGCGCTGTGGGTCAAAAAAAAAAAAAAAGAGCTTGTTTTGATAAAATTGTGCAAAGAAACCACGGCGAACGAGATTTTGAAGAGAGGAGTAAACCAACCTCACAGTTAAGCGAAACAAACTGTGTTCTTCTTGAGAGAAAGAGAGGAGTTTTCAATGAAAAATAGAGAGAGTAGAACAAAGAAAGGGTCTCAAAAAGTCAAGCCCTCTTTTGCTGTAGACTGCAAAATAGCAAGAACACGACCGAGAGGAGGGAAGGAGAAAAAAAGGCAGGAGAAGGTAAACAAGTAGCGTTGGTAACAGAAAACCAAGCATACAGTCAACAGCGACGAGTTTCAACTAGTGAAGAAATTTATACCACTGGCCATTTCACTTTTAAAAGACACCAACAAAGAGCAGCTGCTTTCGCCATTCATATCCTCAACCGACATCTTCTGCACAGCACATCAGCAGACAGACAACACAGGAATATCGTTACTGACACATTCTCTAATAGTAGTAGTACACGAACGAACGTAAGAATATAAGCAAGAAAGTAGAAGTGTAGTCCCACACACGAAAAAAGGATCAGGAAAAGGTAAGCAGCTTTAGGAAACAGAAACAAAAAACCGAAAATATTGTTATTATTATTCACCGACAGGATGCTAAACCCGGAAAGAAGAAAAAAAAAACAGTTATGTTAACCTTGAGCATCGCGCTCAGAGATCAAAACCACATCATCTCTATCAACCACAAACAAACAAACAAAAAAAAAACACCATCGCCTCGTCAAACGGAAGTTACTCCTCCGATGCAAATCCATTTACTTTTACTTTTTGGTGGCGCGCAACAGTGACTGTTTCATCTGCTTTGCAGCAGGGTAGCCCGTGACCACACACCACATCACCTCCTCTTTCAAAATGGCCACGCGCTCCACCTCCTCCGCCGTCGGCAGCATACGCAGCTCAATGCTGGTGCGCTCCTCATGAAATTGCCGGCACAGCTCCGCCCACTCCTTCCGCTCGTCGTTCTCCACCTTGCGCTGCGAGGTCGCCGCAAAGGCCAGCAGACTTGGCTGGTCACGCAGCAGGGGGGAAAAGGACGCCGATGGCGACGCGGCGCTCGTGTTCGAGACAGCACCGGGGCTGCTCGCGCCCGCTGCCACAGTGCCGTTCGCATTGCCTGCATCCCCCGCAACATCCAGCTCGCCCGCCACGTAGCTGTGGCGGCTGCTGGGGCTTGCCAGCGCGCCACTCAGCGTCATGCTCTTGAAGAAGCCCATGTTGCTGTGCGCCATCCCCCTGCTCTGCGTGGGGCTCGACTCCGTGTCGGCGCGGTGGTGCAGCGTAGTGGACGGCGATGGCTGATCGCGCTCGCTGGTCGCGAGATGCAGACTCTCGAAGAAGGAGGCGGTGCGAGGGTGGTTGTAGGAGTGCGACGGCCGCGGACTCACGCTGCTGTTCTGCGTCCGTGAGAGGCGCTGCGCAGGGTCGACATGAACCAGCCCGTTGTGGGCGTTGCTGCTATTCGCGTTGTTGTTGTTGGTATTATTACTATTGTTCCCGCCGTTCGTGGCGGATCCACTGCGGCTGTTCGACGACGTCGCCTCCACAAAGGCGCTCTCGCCCGGGTACTGCGAGGTGCGGTCCCACGGCGCCATCGTGCGAGTCGAGCGGGGATACGACGACAACCCTGTCGCGCCACCGTCGAAGGAGCGCGCCTCGCCAAAGCTGTCGGAGCCGGTGAAACCGTACTGCTGACTCGTTGGCAGGCTCGTCGACGTGTACCCGCTCACACCCGGGCTCTCCGACACCCCGCCGTCCGACCGCACGAGGGAGCGCAGCACGGGGACGCTGATCTGCCAGTGCGTTGTCTGCGTGCTTGCCTCTCGCCTTGCCCGCGGTGCAGACGTCGGCAGCACCGCCACCGCCACTGCCCCGACGACCGCCGCCGCTGCCGTGCTGCACACGAGCCGGTGGTAGGGCCAGTCCGCACGCTGGCAGTGCGTGTCGCAGTAGTAGGCGAAGGTGCAGCCGCACCGCCGCAGCGTCTGCGAGGACGTGCCGCACCAGTCACAGCGGCGCCACGACAGCTCGGCGGCGTGGACGGCGCTGCTGCACACGCTGCGATGAAAGGACCAGTGCGCGCGCTGGCACGTCGTGCTGCAGTAGCGGGCCAGCCCACACGGGCACTGGTACAGCGCCTCGTCCTCCACCTTGCAATGCGAGCAGTGCGGCTTCGAGTTGCCGAGAGGCAAGGCCGGTGAGTTCGTCGTGGTGGTGGGCGACGCGGACATGCTGGCGCCGTTGCCGCCACCGCCGATCTCCGCCGCAGCCTCCAAGTTGACGTGGACGGGTCGCAGCGGGTTGAGGCCGCCGTTGACGGGTGGCGACGTCGACGCGGAGCCGCCAGGTCGAGGCCCGGTGCCGGAGCCGGATGACGTCACGGTGGAGTACAGCGGGCTGCTGCTGCTGCGCGTTGTCGTCGCCGTCCCTGACACCACGGTAGTGGTCCTGCCGGTGATGCCGACGCTACCGCCGACAGCAGCACCCGCGCTGCGGCGCCCATGATCGGCGTCATTGCGCAGCGGTGCCCGCCCACGCGGAGAGGCGCCACGCTGACCAACGCCAACAGCCACCACGCCCACACCACTGACAGAAACATTGGACGAGCCTACTCCTGAAGCTGCTGCTGCTGCCGCAGGGCTAGGTGTTCGCTGCGGTCCCACTGGGGGAGGCGGCGGCGTCACCAGAGTCATCTCGCGGTCCGCCCCTATCGTTATCGCTTTCGTAGTGGCGGGGCTGACCGCTGTGCGAGACCGCCCGCTCGGGGGCCGTGGCGAGGATGCGCCAGCCGACCGATCGTGTCTGCTGCCGCGAATCGGCTGCGCTTCACTTCGACGATTGTTACTACAGCTGTTGCCGCGGTTCGAGGACGATGTTCGAGTTGCGTTTGGGTTGGCATGAGAAGTTGTCGGGACGGCGTAGGACGGTCGAGCAAAGCTGTTGGTGTTGAAGAGTGTCGCCAGCGGCAGGGCAGCGGGAGCTGGGGGACTCGCACCAGGTGTGAGAGCATTGTCGCGGTCGTAATCGAACCTTTCTGATTGGGTGGACCGCCGGCCGCTCGATGCGCCGGAGCGGCTGTGTACACGAGCATGGTTGCTGCTCGGTCGGTGGTCGCGCGACAGCGAATTATAGTTGGGAGAGTAGGAAGGCATCGGAAACAAAATTGATTTGTTTATGTTGTTTTATAGACGTTCAAGAACGTGATAGAGCCTTCTGTTTTTAATGTATTTGGTGCGCACCAAAATTAGCCCCCAAAGCGTCTTTCCTTCTTTTCCAATCAAGACACGTCCGTTCGCAAGCGCCTTCAGCTGTGATGAGTCAGCGCAGCACGAGGTTTATCCGTTTCCAATCGCACACGCAACGTTGCTTTTGTCTCTTTTCAAAACAATGCGCTTCGTTTGGAAACGTGGCTGTACTGCAAAGCGAAGCACAATAAAAAAAGAAGAGATGTTAAAGTAAAAGATACACGCTGCTGTTTTCGCAATCATCTAGGGGCTAAGACCTCGAACTAAAAAACTAGTGGCACTGCCTCCTTTTGCATGCACAAGCTGAGACTACTAAATAAATTTTTAAAGCAGCTCCTGTGTTTCAACACCTAATTCTAGGCGATTCGCAAACACCGCAAAGACTCCAAAATGGTGCACAGTTCACGCACATTCTGTGCACAAACACAATTTTGTTGTCGGTTTTTTTTTTTAGCATTTTTAAAAACGGCAATTAGGTAAAGCACTTAACGAAACGCCACGCGTTTCTACAATTTAATTAGTCGTTCAGTAGTAGTGAAAAACGGGAAAAGAAAACGAAAAGCTGCAGACATATGAACTCAACGCGCAACGCACCGTTACGAGACGAAAAGGGGCGTAGATAGGAGACAGTGAAAACCTTCAATTGCCCTATTTTTTTCTCTGTATTTCGTCTACTTGTACTGCGACACCGGCGGCTCCGCGTGCTGCGCCTCGCGCTCCTTCGCATAACCACGGGCAATGCCGTGCTTGCCCTCCAGCACCTCCGTCTGCACCGGCGTCTGCCCAATGCGGGGGTCGAGGCCGACAAACTCCCGCTCATAAAGGCGGGCCAGCGCACCCTGCGAACTCTCCTGCACCGTCAGCGCACCGCCGCCCGCACCTCCAGCGCGCACGAGAGCCCCGCTCGACGCCCACCGCTCCTCCTCCGCCGCCTTCCGTTGCCGGCTGCTCTCCGCATCGCCAGCAGCGCGGCTCGCCATTTCGGCCTTGCGAGCCGCGACGGCGCCGCGGAGAACACGCAGGACGGCATCGAAGCTGGTGGTGTAGACGGCGGCCATGCCGTACTGCTCATTTTCCTCCGCGTCGTCGGTGGTGGTGAGGGCGACGAGCAGCTCCGCTGGGGAGACGATGGGCTTCATGAAATTGTCCCGCTTTTCGGGGAAGTGGCTCTGCCGACTGTACGGGCAGGCCACCGCCACAAAGCAGTCGACCGTGTCAACGAAGTTGGCCAGCTTGAACTCGTTGAGGTGGCCCACGTAGATGACGTAGCTGCGCTTGCCGTAGGCGCGGATGAGCTGGTGGAGCTGCTGCGTCAGCTCGTAGTAGCCTTCAATCGCCAGCGACGCAACGAGGATGCCGATGGCGGTGCTGGCCCGCACCGTCTCAATGTTGAAGGCGCGCTGACGCACGCGACGCTGCAGTGCCTGCTGCGCCACCACGTAGTCCCCCGTCACCAGCGCGGAGGCGCCGTCAGCGGAGACGGTCGACAGCCAGCGGGACACACACGCGTCCAGCTCAGTCCAGCACACTTGCTTCGTTTCACTATACTCCGTTGCTTCTGCTGATACTGCTGCAACGGCTGTGGCAGCGTTCTTCAGTCCCTGCATCATCAGTGCAGTCGCGCTGTCTTCCTCGTCCCCGCTTGCGGTGCAGTCGACGCCGAAGGTGTTGTTCACCACCGTCACCGTCGGCACCGACGTCGCCTCCTCGCCGCTGTCCCACTCCAGAAATTCGCGACACGCGTCGGAGTAGTGGAACTCGTTGTACTGCTCCGCGGTCAGCACGTGCACCAACGCAGATGAGCCGGCTGCGCCAAAGAAGAGAAGATACTGAACTTCTTGCGCGTGCTCGCTCGACACGCGATGAAAGCGGACGCCGTTCACCAGCCAGTTGTCCGCCTCATCATTGCTAACGCCTCGAGGAACGTTCGCGTCCGCACCAGCAGCACCCGTCATGGCAGCTTCACCAGCTCGAGAAGAGAGGGTAGGAAGAACGCCGTTGCGCTCCTCGAAGTGCGGCCAGTCCACCGCAACCGCGGCGTCGCCCAGCGCTGCACGCCGCTCTGTCATCCAGTATTGCTCTGCCTGCTGCATGATGAGTTTGGTGGGGTAGGTGCCCACCACGGTCAGCCGGGGTGATACGCTGCACGCACCCGACGCCGCACCGCCTTGCTCGGCGCACCAGGCCGTGACACGCGCACGCAGCGCCGTGGCCACACGCTCAACCACACCCAGCACCACACGCGCCTCGGCATGCGTGACGGCCTCCGCCTCCTGAGTCGTTTCCAGCTGACTCTCCGCATTCGCGTCCTCGCCTCGCAGCACGTCGAAGTGGAAAGCGGGCTGGATGTACAGAACGGGCAGCCGAGTCGAGCGGCTCATGCAGGCGTCGCCGAAGTGCACGATGCAGTCAGTCATGTAGTGCTGCGCCGTAATCTCGTCTGGGCAGCAGCTGCCAAAGGTGTTGTCGGCCAACACGAAGAGCCGCACGGCGCCGACAGGGCTGTGGGGGTTGTCCATCGCAGGCGGACGCGCGTTCATCGCCACACCCGTCGCCGCCGAGCGCTGCGTCGTCATCCCCGCATTGGCGCCAGCGGAACCGCTTGCCGCGTCGGCGTGGCCCAGCTTCGCCTGCATGGCGGCGGTGTATCGGGGGTTCGTCGTCAGCAGCAGCTGCAGCGCCGCGACGACCGCCACGGAGTCGCTGAGCAGCTCATCCGGGAACTGGAGCGCCACGCGCACGTACGGCGCCGTGCTCGAGCACGCCGTGCAACACGAACAGCACGCCTGCTCGTTGTTGCTCTCCTGCGGTGCTTGCTGCGCTGTCTTCTCATCGGCGTTGCCGCAACTGTTTAATGGCGCGCGCAGGCTTTCCGTTGTATTGTGGCTGTCGATGCCAGTGAGGAGGAAGTCTGCTACGCGCCGCAGCTGGTAGTCCCGCAGAATGCGCTCCGTCGCCTCATGCGCGGCCGCGGTCGGCCGGCGGCGGTGGCGGTGCACTGTTACGGCGGCCTCAACAGGTGCGTCGTGGTACATTGTGTAGCACTGTGGCGTAAGAATAAGTGTACTAAGTGGTGTAAAAGAAGAAATTAAAGGAAAGTAAGTGGTGCCTGATCGCACAAAAGTTACCTATTTTGTCTGATCGTCAATTGTTGGCTTTTGGCGGTGTCAGCCGTGGTGAGAAGTAAAAAGTTCGAAAAGGAAGAAGAGCGGTAAGTATTGCAATTTGACTTATCGCAGCTGTTTTAAAGGACAGTCTTTACGCAGACTCTACAACAGCCATTTCTCATCCAGTGACAATATCCTTTCCAGCAGCTGTTCTCGCTTTTTTATTATTATTAAATGCCAAAAAATCGCCACAAAACTCATCAACAGCAAGTGCACAAGTTTTTCGTTGAGGCACAAGGCAGTATAAATGCAGGTTGTCATTTTTGTGCAATCAGGTTGCCACTGCTTCGCTACAACACGTGTTCTTTTTTTCTGTGAAAATGCAAGCTTGGAACTTTTTGGAGGTGTTTGTTTTTGCAGTTATCGAGTTACGTACTAGCAAATTACAATTAGAAGAGACTCATGCGTAAAACAAACAAAAAACCTTAATACTTACGTCATTAATCGAGACATTACCAAATTCCACAAAACATAAATTAATACGAAGAACACTAGCAAGCGTGGAAATGCTCAACTGGAACAGAGAAGCATGGCAAGATGCCAGCCGCATTGACCCTCTCCACTAGGTTGATCGCTCCTCTCATCACTACTAACGCGACCGCACAAGCAGCGAGAACAGCGTTCACTTCACAGCACGTCATCGCCGTCATCGTCGTCGTAGTTGTCCGCGTAGTCGTCACCACCATCCCCGCCCCCACGCTTCCACCGCTTCTTCGTGTGCCGGCCCTCGAGCAGGTCCATGTGAAGGTGAAAGGTCGGCAGTCCGTCCAACGTGACGCCGTGCGCCGCCGCTGCCACCAACTGCGCCTGCGCCTCCTCGTCCTCCTCAGCCCGACCCGCCTTCCCAGCGCGGTAGGCGTCGTCGCTGCGGAGAAAGAGCTCATCCACGGCCGGCGGGTATGTGTAGTACGGAATGCGGCCATCGTTCCAGTCCGCCAAAATCATCCGCGCCGTGCCCTCTTCATCCACCTGGCCGCCGCGGGTCAGCCGCCCCCGCCGCATGCCGACTTGCGCGATGAAGTCCATCACATCATTCTCGCGGAACTGCCCGATGCCGTAGAAGAGCGCCAACGGGTGCAGCCCGCTGGCACGCAGCGCCTGATGCGCTGCAACATCCGCGTTGTCGCGATCATCGGCCGGCTGCACGGCGGTGCACCGCTGCAGCAGGCGCTGCACCGGCAGGAATGGGTTGACGAGGTCGCTGACCTTGATGGCGTTGCGCAGCACCACGTCACCGTTGTCCTCGCCAGGCGTCACCACACCAGGACAGTCCATTACTCGGATGTCCGACCGCAGCTCCACCTCCGTGTTGCCGGTGGTGAAGCCGGGCATGTTGCCGACGCCCACGACGTGCTTGCGCTTCAGTGCGTTGATGATGGAGCTCTTGCCGACGTTGGGGTATCCAATCACACCCACCACGATGGCCTTGCGGTCACCGGTCTCGTCGTTGCGGGCGAGCGAGCGCAGTCGCTTGAATAGGTTCGAGACATAGGTCTGCCCCACCGAGCCTTTGGCCGTGGCCGCAAAAGGGATGCACATGAGGTGCTCCTGCTCCTCAAAGTAATGAATCCACGCATCCACCACCTCCTTAGATGGCAGCATGTCGACCTTATTCAGCACCACAACAATCTTCTTCTTGTCCTCGCCGTAGTCGGAGCGAATGTTCTTCTCCAGCTGCGTGAGGCGGCAGCCGAGGGGATCGCGGGCGTCGAGCACCTGCAGCAGCACATCGCAGTTCTCCACAACGCGGCGGAACTCTTTAAAAAAGCGCTGCAGCGAGCGGTCCTGCCCGCGACGGTCAATGTCGTCTTCCCACCTGTCGTCTTCCTCTGCTGCCCCGTCTTGCGTGCCGTAGAGCTGCGCAGGAGCTTCGTAGTCATGCACCTTTTCAGAGGTGCGCAGCGCCAACGTCAGCATCTCTCGCCGGCGATCCGCCAGCGACGACGACGACGTTGATGCACTCGCGTCACCTCCCAGCGCATGCTGCAGTACTTTGTTTTTCATTTGCGGGCTCACCTTGCCAAGCGCCATCCCACCACGCACCAGACCAGCCAAGCGCACACCACTGCTGCTGCTGCCGGTGTTGCTGCTGCCCACACCCGATCCGCTGGTCTGCGCACCGTCCTCGCCGTGCATGTGCGGGATGCTCAGCACACTGTGGGTGCGTCCGCGTGCGGTTTGGGAGAGGCGCTGCTTCACATCCTTCAGGTCCGGCACGCCGAGGTCTTTTTTGAAGGTCTTGCGCTGGTTTTGTTCGCGGCTTCCGCGCGCGTGCGCACCGCCGCCACCCTTGCCGCTCTTCTTCGAGTGACCGCCCATCCTCAAGATGACACACTGAAAGAAATGGACAACTGCACGCAGCTTTTTATTTTTCTGGAAGTAAAGAATTCAGACCGTTTTTCGCTGAATGCACGGTTGTAGTAAAAAGTCCAGAAAACAAAATCTACTTTGTTAATCCGAACAATCAGCAACAAAGTGTGTGAATAGTGTAACACACGTGGAGAAAGAAAAAAGAAGTGGAGGAGCCAAGACAATTTTAAATCTTTGTTTCGTATGTAGGGAAGAATGCTTCCGTTTCCCGTTGAAATGCAACGAAAACAGTAAGAGCTGCTGCTTCTCATTACTTCTTGTTCACTGACAAACTCTTCCGCTGCTTTGAAGCTACAGTACACCAAGTCGAATGCATCGTTTCCATCTCATCATATCAATCAACGTTGCACGGCTTTCTAGTATCGACAGAGACTCAGTGCTAGGGTCATGGCGATTCGCTCCTACCCGTTGTGCTCGGGCAATCGGCTTGTGACTTGCTGGCAGATCGCATTAGCGAGCACAATGTTTCTAGCTTTTTTTTTTCTTTCTGAAACTCTGACAAGCGTTTAAAAGTGAAAACAAAGAGCTCATAACATCACGTCCGTAGTAAAAGAAAAAAATTAACTGGTCTGCGTGAAATAAATTAAAAGCACTGTCACCTCTCGAATAGAACAACAACTCTCCGATGAGGTTTCATGTGCTTTCAAAAATAAATGCTCTCGCGTACACTCCAAATAATAAACTAACAAATAAACGTATTTTCCTCGCAGCGATGACAAAAAAAAACATTTTTACTCCTCCGATCACATATCAACATTGTCGTTGCCAAAATCAAAAACCAAAGTCAAACCCAACACCCACAACGCTCACGTCAAAAAAAAAAGGTAAAAAACAAAGTGTGAAGAATTACGTGATTAGAATAATAGTAATAGCCAGAAAAAAAAAACGATCTGTAACGGCAAAAAAAAAAGAGACAAGGAAACTTGTCACCACCCTTGCTCACGTCACTACTTGTCCGCGGACGGCTCCGGCACCTTCTCGACCATGCGCGACATGATCGTGTTCAGGCGCGAGACGATGCTGCGCGGGTCCTCCAGCAGACCAGCGGCAATGATGGCATTGTCAAAGACCTGCTCCGTCAGCAGGCCGGCCGTCTCGACATCCTCGGTCGCCTCCGACTGCGACAGCGTGTACAGCTTGCGGATCAGCGGGTGCTGCGGGTTGAACTGCAGGTTGTACTTCGGCGGCGGGCCGGCAGCCTGGCCGGTCATGCGGTAAATCTTGCGCATCTGCGCCGACTCGTGGTCCGCGAGCACCGCCGGGCTGTCGCGCAGACGGCTCGTGGCCTTCACCACACCGACGCGACCGACCAGCCGCTTCGACATGAAGTCCGCCAGCGCCTTCACCTGCACGTCGTTCAGCTGCTTCTTGACCGACACATCCTCCTCCTTGTCGCCCTCCATCTTCTTCTTGTGCTGCACGTAGCCGTCCATGTTGGCGTCGAACATCTCAATGTTCTGCAGCTTGTGCTTCGCGTAGGTGTCGAGGTGCTGCATGACAAAGTCGTCGATCGGCTCCGTGCACACCAGCACCTCCAGCCCGTGCTCGCGGTACTGCTCAAAGTACGGCGACTGCAGCGCCATCGCCTTGCTGGGCGAGTTCAGGTAGTAGATGTGGGTCTGGTTGGGCTGCATGCGGTCGCGGTAGTTGTCGAGCGAGACGTACGGGTAGTCGATGTCCGATTTGGTCGTCTCGAAGCGCAGCAGCTTCGCCATCTCCATCTTGTGCACCTGGTCGGTGCAGACGCCCTCCTTGATGAAGGCGCCGTACTCCTGGATGAAGCGCTCGTACTTGCTGCGGTCGCGCTTGCTCTCCTCCTCGAACCAGCGAATGATGCGCTTGGTGAGGATGGTGCTGAGGCGCCGCATCATGCCGCCGTCCTGCGTGTGCTCGCGCGACACGTTCAGCGGGATCGACTCGCTGTCGACCGCGCCCTTGATGAAGCGCAGCCAGTCCGGCAGCAAGCCCTTCGCCTTGGACTGGATCAGCACGCGGCGCGAGTACAGGCTCACACCGCTCTCCATGCGGCCACCGCCGTACTTCTCCGTGTGCGACTGCGGCACGTACAGCAGCGCGCGCACGCTCATCGGGGCGTCGATGGAGTAGTGCAGACGGAACATCGGGCTGTCGTACGAGCCGGAGATGAACTTGTAGAAGTCGATGTGCTCCTCGTTGGTGATGTCGTTCTTGTCCTTCATCCAGAGCGCCTCGACGGTGTTCACCTTGCCGCCGTTCAGCGTGATCTCGTAGGAGACGAAGTTGCTGTACTTCTTCAGCACGCGCTCCACCACCTGCGGGGTGCAGAAGGACAGCTCCGTGTCCTTGACGTCGAGGACGATCTTCGTGCCCTTCTCCACGCCCTCGCACTCGGTGATCTTGAAGGTGCCGGTGCCGTCGGACTCCCACAGGTAGCCCTTCGAGCCCTTCTTGGCGCTGCGGCTGTACACCTTCACGCTCTTCGCCACCATGAAGCACGCGTAGAAGCCGACACCGAACTGGCCAATGATCTTCTCCGCGGCGGACTGGCCGCTGTTCTGCAGCTCGCGCACAAACGCCTTGGAGCCGGAGCCGGCGATGGTGCCCAGGTTCTCCGCGAGCTCCTCGCGCGTCATGCCGATACCTGTGTCGCGAATGATGAAGCGGCTCTTGCTCTGGTTGCACGAGAGGGCAATCAGCGGGGCCTCGTCGTCCGTGTCACGGGCGTACTCGGGGTTGCTGAGCTCGATGAGGTGGCGCTTCTCCAGGGCGTCGCTGGCGTTGGAGACGAGCTCGCGGATGAAGACCTCCTTGTCGCTGTACAGGCTGCACGCCACAATGTCGAGCAGCTGGCGCGTCTCCGTCTTGAAGCCCATCTCCTCCGACTCGCCGACGGTCTTCTCCGCACCAGCGGCGGCCCCCTTCGGCGCGTCCGCCTCCGTCGTCTTCGCCGCCACGTTCTCCGGCAGCGGCTCGATGATGACGTCCTCGTCCATCTCCTCCGCCGCTGTCTTGGGCTTCGCCGCCTCCTCCGTTGCAGCCTGCGCGGTGGTCGACGCCGGCTTCTCGGTGGAGCAGAAGCGGAGCTGTGCCGACAGCGCCGTCGCGCCCATCACAGCGGATGCGGTGGTGGCCGTCGTCATTGCCTGCGCGGTGCGACGCACGGACTGCGGGGCGAGCATCTTGGCACCCGTCATGGCGGACGCCGCGGTGGCCTTCTGAACTGCGCGACGCATCTCCAACAGAAACAAATAATCGGTTTTTTTTTTTTAATAGAAATAGATATAGAAGGTTACGTGAAAACGAACCAAGAACGAAACAAGGAGAAATAAGTAGAAGAGCTATTGTCTGTGATTAAGATAAGTGCGCGTTTGCACTTTCGTTAATTCGCGGTGAGAGAGCTTTTTCGACGAGTTGAAAAAAGACGATGATTCATTGAAAGTAAGCGTTGTATTGTGTAGGTAGAGAAAAAAAATAAGAAAGAATAACAAGAGCAAAAAATTTGAGAGAAGAGAAGCGTTAAAAGTTGCATAGTGAGGTTTGAGTGCGAGCAACGTCGCCCAACAAAACAATACTTTTGTGTCCCAGTAGTCAGCCTGTCAAGTGATTCGAGAGATCTGGCCTGTCGAACTTGTGATCACAACTCAAGAGTTCACATTAACACTCATCTTTTATCCCCGCCCCCCACAAAGGGAAAAAAACTTTTACGCAACTGAAAAAGCAAACAAAGTTTTTGATAATAAATAACTCTCCAAATCTCGCATTCAACACGGCCTCCCAATAGTTTACAACAACACTGCGATTCCATTTTTCAAATCCGAAACTTGAAGAGAGCTTCTTTTTTTTTTCTCTTCTTTTGTAGTTCGCAAACTAGAACGCAAAGAAAAATTGGTGGAGACCACAATGAATGAACAGGTACACAACGCACATCTAAAAAAAAAAAAAAAGGCCAACGAAAGAGAAATGCAACAAAATAAACGCAAAAAGCACCCTACACTCGTTCAGTCATGCAAACGCCAGCCCCTCATCTTTCCGTCCAGCGAGTGCCTCCTTACCGTTCACGTGGATTCGTGTTCTTTTCATTGCTGCTGCCGCTTTTTCAACGCCGCAGGAAAAACAGGGTAGTGAAGCGGTGGAGGCATATTTGTCATGCTGAAAGTGGCATACGTTGGTGCTGCGGGCTGTGGTGGTGGTGGTGGACCTGCTGCTGACGGGGCGCGCTGCTCGTGTGGTTCTGACTGCGGCGGCGACGGCACCACTGCGGGAACGGCAGCAGGAGCAGCGCCTTGCGGGTTGTACGCTGCGATGTGTGGTTGAGGTGGCGTCACTAGCGGAGCTGGACGTTGTTGCTGCTCCTGCTGCTGCTCGAGCACTGCACCGTGCACTTCTACAGGCTGCGCGGCCAGATGCTGGACGCTGTCGGAGGCTGCCGCAGTCTTGCTTTCGGCAGGCGGAAGAGGCTGCGCGTACGGGACACGCTCGTAGGCCTCCACAGAGGCGAGCGCGCTGCGGAACGGGCTCTTCTTGGTCGCTGGTGCTGACTCCACAGCAGCAGCGGATGGAGGCGTGGGAACCGGTAATGCTGCTTGCGGTGCAGCCTCCACCGACGTCGGTCTCTCCTCTCGCGGAGGCGGAATCATAAAGTTGCCCGGCGGCGGCATCGGTGGCGTGCGAAGTGGCGCGTGTCCGTCGCCTTGCAGGTCGCGCTGAGGCGGATACGGCGTCGGTGGCTTGTCGTAAGGTGACACGTGTGCCGCATCGGGTGCGTACGGTGGTGGTGGCGGCAGTGCATCGGTCTCGTATTGCTGCTGCGCAGGTGGGAGGGAAGCGTCATCTGCGAATGGATTTCCTATGTACTGCTGCGGATTCTCTTCGGTGCTATCTTGCGGGTAATCATGTGGCAGCTGTACTTGCGGTGGCGGCAATTGTTGTGGTGGCTGGTTCTCCTGCCGATATGGTGCCTCCTCTCCATTCCCTCTCGGGTGCTGAGGACCATTCTGAGTTTGCGGCGGTGGAAGCAACTCTGTCGAAGGCGCGGAAGGCGGTGGTGCAACTTCCTGCGGGGGCGGCACGTCTGCGGTGCGCGTCACTGTCTGATTTGCCTCGAGTCGCACGAATTTGTTCATCACCGGCAGCGACGTTGCCATCGCGGCATCGCCACTCGTGGCGGCTGACGGAATGACGTGCAGCAAGCCCGTCGCAACGCTCATGCCAAGCGCCGCCTCCGGGTTGGTGCCCATCTCCACCGCCACCTCTTTCACCGTGTTGCTTTCACTGTTGTAGACGAGGAAGAGCAGCACGTGCGGCACTTCAACAGCCTCGTGCGGGAACCGCTGCTGCCGCTCCAGCGTCCACCGCTGCTCCTCATGCCAGCCCTCCAGCCGGCTGTAAAAATCTTTTTGGTTTTTGATGAGCGAGATGAGAGGTTCCTGTGCTGTCTGCATGCCAATGATGTAGTCACGGTTGGCGCACAGCTCGCCACTGCGCGCGGCCGGGCTGCCTTCCAGCACGTCTACAACGTGCACGCAGCGCTCGGGGCAGGACTCCGCACGTGACCACTCGATGCTGCAGCCCAGCAGCCCACCCCCGCCCCAAGCATCCGACGGTACGCAGTACACATCCCGATACGCGCGGATGTGCAGGTTGAAGACCGTGAAGCAGACCGGCTGATCTTGGTGGTTGGCCACGTAGCTCTTGAAGAATTGCAGGGCAGGCTTACCCTCCGTCTCGAGGAGGACGTGGTCGAGGGAGGTGATGATGTCAAAGTACGGCACAAGGCCCGCCTTGTGTGCCGGGCTGTACGGCAGCAACCGCACAACCTGGAAGCCCTCGATGCCGGTGAGGGGTACCGTGGCGATCGTGGAGCCTTGCGTGCCCGCGACACCAGCGCCTGCAGTGCTGCCAGCTTTCTGCCCCTTTGCAGCCTCCGGCTGACCGTCTCGGGAGCGGCTCTGATCCTGTCCCATTGCCCGCAACGCTAAAATTAAAAAAAAAACAGAAAAGAAAATCTTCAATATGTTCGAAACCGAGAAAGACGAGTGGAAAAGACAGTCGCACACACACAAAAAAAAAAAATACTAGTGCTGTGCTGATCCAGCACTCAACGCTAGGTGCAAGAAAAGGAGATATGCTGAGATCTATTTAACAAAAAAATGAAGGTGCTGCGGACGCTGCAACTTTGGCTTCCTTCTCTGTACGCGAGCAAGTGAAGCGAGCTGATTTCTAGGCGTTCTATACTTTTCCAACGTGCCGTTATTTCTCTGCAGAGTCATCGAAAGCAAGAAAGGCAGAAAAGAGGAGGGGTGTGTGTGTGTGTGTGTGTGTGTGTGCGTGTGGTGTGTAAAACAAAAAAATAAAGATTTTGGAGGGAGAACAGAGAACGAATGCTTATTATTATTATTATTAACGTGGAAAGTAAACTTGACCTAAAGTCGCTCAAATGAGATACACTGGCGGGACCAGAGCATTTTCACTGCATTTACGACGTCCTTGCGGAGAGCTTTTTGGAGTGCAGCGAGCACAAAGGAGAACAACACCATCAAGTTATCCGCGTTAAAGTGCCACCAATGCAAACGTTGTGCCTTGACTTTGAAGCTAATAATCAAAAGGGAGGCATGAAGAAGAGTTCAACGATGTAAAAAAAAAAAAATACAGTCAACATTATTTTTTTAGCTTGTATAACACATTTACTCGAGAAAAGGAAACCGGCATCGATTGAAGTAAAGAAAAGCGTTGAGAAAGCATAGCCGGAGATCGTAAAGTTGAAAAGAGAGTGAAGAAGCACATCGATCATGTGCGTCTGTCGGAAAGAAAAAAAAAACTAAACTGTTAAGTCGTAACGGCGTCGTTTTGATGAATTAGAAAGGAGAGAAGACTAACGAGTAGTTCGACAGCGTGTGTCTCTACTTCGGCAACATCCTTCTCTCGTTTTATTTGAAAGGCAGAAAAAGATTGAAAGAAAAGACAACAAAAAAGGAAAAAAAAACTGGGGAGTCAAAAGCAAAAAAAGAAATTGTTGCAAAACATAAACGTTATTTTTTTTGTTTTTATCAAGCCCAATAAAAGCATCTAGAAAACAAGAGAAAAAATGAAGGTACATAGGTGGAGCGAAACAGTACGTACATATACAACCAACGAAAACGATTAAAAAGAAGAAAAAATACCCATGAATGTGGTAAAAGAAAACCAAAGTGCTGCGTTTGTGTGGTAATGATAAGACAAACACGAAAAAAGAAACACAAACTATCTCCTCATTTTTTTTTTTGGTTGAAGTCCTAATCACTTCATCTCTGACTTGAAAGGACTGCAACGGAAACAATTCATCGAAAGGGTAAAAGGAAAAAAAAAGAGAGGGAAAAGGTATAGCGTCAAAGGATACAACTATGAATGAGGAGGCGGGGAGGACAGATGCTCCGCCAGGACACTCCTCTGCAGCAAATCGATACTCCGGCGGTCGCATCCAGACGACGCGCCACCGCGGACAAAGAGGGACTGCGGCCCGGGCAACTCAACACAAGCAGGCGGAGTGCGCATCTGCTCCGCCGTCAACGCATCGGAGGTGGAAGACAGCGAAATGGGCAGCAGGAAGGACGCACCAGCGCGCGTGTTGCCAGTCCCGCTTGCCGATGTGGCCGAGGCGGTGCTTTGACCCAGCATGCCCCACGACTTGTTCAGGTACACCTCCTCCGGCAGCGGCACTGTGGACGGCGTGAGGATGCGCGGCGTGGACGCGGCCGACGTCGCCGGGCGTGGCGTGGAGCTGCGCGAGGACTCCGCCACGCCAAACGACTCGGCTGCCACGCTGACGCTGCTGCCGCCGTTGGTGGACACGACAGAGGAGGCGATGCGCAGCGGCTTCATCTCGGCCACGCCCTTGACGTGCGTCGCGTGAACGGCAGGCGAGTAGCGGCCATTCATCTTCTCGTGTGGTGTCGTTGAAGGAAAGGACACGGCAGGGACGCCAGGGAGGCCGGGAGACGTGGCCGTCGTGGCGGGGGCCGGGGTGTTGGGGGCGCCGTCCACGTCGATGCTGAAGGAGAGGGCGCCGTCGTCGGTGCGAGGGGATTCGCTGAGGGGGGAGGAGGCGGCGATGGTGGCGGACGACGGTGCCGTGAACATGCCGGGCACGAGGCGCAGTGGCCACCACCCTGCCAGGGAGGAAAGCGAGAAGCGGCTACGGTTGGGGTCCTGTGACCCAGACAGCGGACTTCGTGAGTCCATGCTGACGTCTCTTGAAAAAAAAATTTTAAGGAGAAACTACGAGGGGAACAGACAGAAATAGCACGCGGATTCTGAAACTGTATTCCAAAAACAAACGAACGTGAAATTTTGATGCTTTTTTTATGTTTGGTGCGGATGTGAGTGACTTCAACAGTATCAATACATCAACGAAAACTTGAAAAAAAAAAGGAGAAGCAAAGACAATTATCTAGTTTTTGTTTACGTTTTTTAGTTCCGTTCGAAAAGATGGTGAGAGAGGGACGCTTTCTCAAACGTGCGCTTGAGCACCACAAAGAATCTACTAAGAGCGTTTCGAAATCTAGAGAATGCAAGTTTTAAATTGGAGAAATGGGCTCCCAATGTGTGCGCGCTACTGTGGCAACGCTCTTTTTTCTTTTTTGGAAAGTAATCGTTAACAGAATGATTCTGCAGTAGTAAGAAAAGAAGTAGAAACAGGAGAGAGAATAAATAAATAAATAAACAGGGGAAGCATAAACATCAATTTTCTTTAGGAGAGCAAAGTCGTCTGAGGGATCAAAAGTTCAAGCGCTTCTGCTCTCTTTCCCTCTCTGTTTGCCTTCGAAAGTGAACGTGTCAAGGAAATAATAAGCAAACGGCATTGAATTGCTCAGTTGCCAGTGTGCCACAAAGATATACTCTTCAGCTTCAAAGCCTCGATTGTAGGCCGTTTCGCTTTAGTTTTGCATGCAAACCAAAACTTGATTTGAGCATTGCTGATGGAAATAGCAACCTCGAGTACAGGATTGCTTTAAAGTTACCACTTTTTTTTTTAATATTTGCTGTGCAATGGCACACGAAACGTGAGTAATCCACCTGGACTGACATTATTCGTTGAAAAAAAACCCTTTTCTTTGTTCACCATCCAAACTTTTTTTTAAAAAGAAAATTTTAGCCGAAATGTTACCATAGATCCTTACGCATCAGCCAGGCTTTCCGGTGAAAGGGTTGATGTTCACGTGCGCGGGCGGCACGCAGACATCCACGCTCTCGCCCATCTCGGAAACACCGCTGATCTTGCCAAACGGGCGGAACTTCATGACATCATTCTTGGCATAAAACTTCAGCAGACGGAAGGTGCCCTTCTCCGCCAGCTTGTGCTCCTTCATGCGCTCCGTGATGGCAGCAATGCGGTCCAGCTCGGCATCAGCGGCGGCGAGGCGGATCTCAACAATGCGCTGCAGCTCCGCCTCGACCTTGCCGTGGAAGCTGTCGTACATCTTCTGAAACTCCTCCGACTGCTCAGCGAGCTCGTTGAGCTGGCGCTCGCGAAACGCCTGCAGCGCGGGTGCCAGCGCTTCGTCGTACACCGGGCACTCGTCAATCCACTTGTCCATCGCCTTTACATCCGCGTCTTGCTTGGCGAAGATGCGATTCAGCAGGAGGCGGCGCGCCGTGGCCACCACGTCGTCCTTGCGATCGTTCTGCATCACAATCTTCAGCTTCGTGGTGGCGTCAAGCGCGAAGTTCTCGCGGACAATGCGGCTGCCAGAGCGAATTTCCTTGGCGAGGTCGGTGAGCCGCTTCCGCGACCACAGCGCGAAGAGGATCTCCGACGTCTTCAGCGGCTCCACCTTGACGGCCCCGGACTCCTCCGCAGGAGCCGCCGGTGGTGCTGCAGCGGTAACCGGTGCTGCCGGAGCGCCGAAGCCAAAGGACGCCGCAGTGCCAGCGGGTGCTGGGGCGGCGGTGTTCGGCTGCCCGAACCCGAAGCTGAAGGCCGGCGCAGCTCCCGCAGCAGCAGCGCCAGACGGAGCAGGAGCCGGGGCGGCCGTGCCAAAGCTGAAACCGAAACCGCCGGCTGGTGTGGCGCTGGTCGTCGCTGTCGGCGCCGTGCTCGTGCCACCAAACCCGAAGCCAAAGCCGGCCGGAGCCGCAGTGCTGGTCGCCGGGGCGGCAGTGGCAGAGGCGGCAGTGGTGGTGGTGCCGAAGCCAAAAGACGTCGACGAAACCGCCGGCTGAGCAGCAGTTCCAGCAGCAGCAGCAGCCCCACCAGCGCTGTCGCTGCGCTTCTGCAGAAGGAAGACGTTGATGTCGCTGCCATCCGCCTTCACGACGCGCCGCCAGCACATGTCCTGACTCTCCAGCGGGAGAATCCGCTCCGGCGCGTTGTCCTCGGCGTCGCTGTAGGGCCAGTGCACCTTGACGATGTACTCACCAGGCGCCAGCGTCGGCTGCGTGGCCTCGGCGATCACGTAGCAGTCCACCGTCACGCCCTCCATGCCGTCCGCACCCGCCAGAAGGTCCTCCTCGCGAAGCTGAATGAACCAGCGCGGGCTGGACGCCGTGCGCTCCTCGAGCACCTTGCGAAACTCCGTCCAGTCGTACGGCGTGTCCCCGACGCCCGGCTGGGGGAAGGTGCGGTGGACCAGCTTCGAGGTGAAGAGCTCATCGAGCTGGACGGGCGTGTCCGCTGCCTTGTCGAGCAGAGGGTCGTGGGTGTCGATCCACTGCGCCAGCGCCTCCTTGTCTGCCTTCTCCTTAAGCGCGCGCTTCTCCTGAGCCTCGCGGCGCTTGTCGGCCGCACTCACCTTCGGAGCCTTCTTGGCGTCTTTGGGAGCCATTTTTATTTTTCTGTTTGTTGCTAGGCTGTTTTTGTGAACGCTTTCCTTGCTAGGTGACTTGCGTCTGCAATGATGTAAACCGAAGAACTATTTTCTATTTTGCAGCAAAAAAATGCTTTTTTTCTTCTTTTTTTTTTCGTAACGTGAGATCCTGCGCCGTATGATTGCGTTGTCGAAAAAGCAGTTGTTTACGAAGAGCGTCACAGGGATTGCACGTGTTGGCAATTGAAGTGGAAGTACAGGATAGAACAAATCAGTCATGAGTAGAGAACGCGGAAGACTACCGATGTGTCACACAACAAGATCGCCAACAGGCACGCAAAGAAAAAGTTTGATGACACCCAAACATTTCAAAAGCGGCGCTTCTGCTTTTATCCGTTTCTCTAAGCTTTTTAATTCCAAGTCACTAAGGTCAAGAAAAAAATGGACCCGAAAAGCACGTTTGTTGACGAATTAAAGTATATGATTGTTAAGCGGAAGCAAGTAAGCTGTAACGAAAACAAAAGAAGGAAAGAACCAGACTCAGACAAAGTCATTAAAACAAGGACGCGTGGGTCGCTCGCATACGCTCCAGTGTGGCCATACGCTGGTGCCGCGTGCTCTGCACACTCTCGAGGTCGTTGAGGTCCTCCACCAGCTCATGAAAGTACGGGTAGGAACGCAGGTACTCCGCGGCGAGAGAGCGGATGACGTGCGACAGGAGCAGCACCATCCCCTGCTCGTAGTTGTTCAGCTGCAGCGCCGACGCCACTCCGTCCCGCGTGTTGACGGACCCGGCCAACGAGGAGGTGTCGCCTTCGCTTGACTCCGTAAAGTCGGCCGGTTCGACCTCCTCCAACCCTGCGCCTTGATGAGGTCGCCGATGCCACGCACGCGTCACCGCCGCGTTGCCAGCCGCACGCACCGCGGAAGCCGCCGCGCCAGCAGTCGTGCCGGCACCTCGACTTGCATCGCCGCCTCGTGCGACATCTGCCGGAGTTCGCCGTTGCGGGGAGGCTGGTCGGTGAAAGGTGTGGGACGGATCAAGCAGCCGCGCATCCGCCTCGACGCGGTGGTAGCCGTCATGGAAGGCCAGTCCACGGATGAAGGGCGGCAGCACCTGATGCCCGCTGCCCGCGAAGCTGACGACGCGGAACAGCGAGCGCCACAGCAGCTTCATGCGCATGCGCACCGGCTTGTAGTTGGCACGGTAGCGCAGCACAGCCCACGACGCCAGGAGCCCGCACGCGGCAAACACGGGCAGCAGCGCCATCACCTTGAAGTTGAGGTCGTTGCCCTCCAGCACCTCGTCTACGCCGTTGGCCACGCGGCTCATCTCCAGCGCCTGGTAGTTCAGCTGGATGAGCATGATGCGCGGGAGGTCGCCAAAGATGACGGCGCGGATGGGGTGGCGCACGGAGTGGCGGTACTGCTGATCAATCAGCCCGAGGCCCTCAGGGTCCGCAACACCGGCACGCAGGCGATCCAGCGTGCGCACCCGCATTGCTTCCAAGCGGTCGAGCGGCATGTTGGGGTACATGTCCTCATGGAAGTCGCGGATGATGTTCGCCAGCGACACGGCATCCCGCTCAAAGGAGCCACGGCGGTCCTCCACGCCGGGACGGACGTAAAAGAGCGACTCTCGCAGCTGCGCCAGTGGCTCGAGCAGGTACGACTTCACCAGTTGCTGCGCCACGCCGTAGCGCTGCCGGGCAATGGCGATGAGCTCGGCGGGCGTCTTGGTGTAGAGCCACAGAAACGGAGGAAGGGTGACGGCCGTCGCCACGAGGATGCGCTGCCAGTGCCGCGACGCTGGTGGGCTGTGAGCCCGCTGCACGAGCACCTTCAGCCGCTGCACCAGCCGACGGGAATGTTGCACACACTGAAGCAGCACCACAGCTCCGTCGCGCGCCGTGACGGGACGGTCAGCATCCTTGTCATTGCCGGGGTGATGGTGTTCGTCGCCCCACCGCACGGACGGGCTGCCGGGGTTCATCTCGCCAATCGTGGAGGCGTTGAAGAGCACACTCTCCGGACACGGGGGCGGTGGCGGTGCGCCGCCCAGCGTCGTCGAGGCACCAGGGTGAGTGCGACCTTCTCCACCATTGAGGGAGTCCCACGGCCAGCCGTAGTAGTCGTTCGACTCCAGGACGTCCAGCATTTTACTGTTCGCGCGGAAGATGGACTTCTCGTCCTGCAGCATCGACCAGACAGCCTGGCGCAGCTGGTCCAGCACGTGCAGGGCCGCCGTCGCCTCCGCCTCCTCAGCCGCCTCTGCCACCGCCGTCTCGTGAATGCTGTCTTGCTCATTCAGGTCCTCAAAAGCGGAGGGGTATGGTGCTCCCTGAGCAGCTGCCCCGTGCACGCCGACGCGGTCATGTCCCTGCGGGGCGAGAGGGGAGAAGTCGTCAATCACCATCCCTGCCGGAGCAGGGCTCCAGAAGATGCTATTCTGATTCGACAGCAGATCCCGCCTGCTCGCGCCATGTACGCGATTCAGGCTGGCGTTCATCTCCGGAATGGTCGTCGTGCTCACGGCGCCGGGCGGGTTGCTAAAAGCGCCGAGGTAAGGACGTGTCGCCGCCGCCGCAGCCGCAGCAGCAGCCATCGGCGCCGTTGCCATCTCGCAGTGGTGCTGAATCTGCGAGATGGCGGTGTTGAGCTGCTCCAGGGACGTGTACGCCGCGCCGATGTAGCTCACGATGAGCCGGAACGCGCTCTTCAAGGTGAACATGTGCCCGCTCGTCTCGTACTGCACCTCGCTCAACTGAGCAGCGATGCCGCGCCGCCACACGCCGCGCCAGAAGCGACGCGACGACAGGGCTTGGTGTATTGACGCCTGCCGCGGGTGCTCCTGTGCCCAGGACCAGTACCACGCACTCCACGCCACAAACCCTTGCACGCCCGACAGCTCGCGAAGGAAGTGGATGACCTGGCAGCGGATCCACACGAGGAGGTGCAGCCAGCCCACCAGCTCCACAGCGTACGCTTGGCGGTCCCAGCGGGCCAGCACGTTGGCGGTGACCGCCGTCGTGTGGGAGGCAACGGAGTGCTGCGTGTTGATGCGCTGCGCGTCGCCGCCGGCGGTCTGCCAGTTCGCGTTAAGCGTGGAAGCGGACGAGGCAGCCGTGTTTGGTGCGTCGCTAGAACTCACTTTCGTGTTGCGACGCGACGCGACAGGGAGTTCGTCGTCATCTCCTCTGTCGCCAACAGCGTTCCTGCCAGCTGGCCGCGACGTCGCACCTTCGGCTGTGCGCTCAGCTGCAGATTGCGGTGGTGCCTCCACCTTGATCGCATGCGTAACGGGAACCTGCGCTCCGCCACGGCCATGGTGTGGCCTTCGCAGGCTCGTGTTGGGAGTTGCTGAGCTGCCGCTGTTGTTGTCCACCATTGAGGTGTTGGCGTTGGTTCGCGTGTCGGAGGCCGGCGGCGACGGCGAGGAGTTGCTGTTGGTGTTGGTGGCGTTGTTGTTGTCCATTGGCGGCTCCGTGCGGCCCGACCCTTTCCACGTCTCCTCCAGCGAGCTGCCCGGCGCAAACCCGCTGTGGGTGCGCTGCCGCTCCGACAGGGAGAGGTCGTCGTCCGCGGTGGGCATCAGGTACGACGGGTCGTGCGCGCTGCGCGGCATCTGCGGTGACTGCGTGCTTTGTGAGCTGCCAGGGGGCAATTCCTGTGCGAAGTTGTTTCCACTGTCGAGACTTCGACTTCCACTTCCACCCTCATCGGCTTCAAATCCCAGCGGGGCGTGTTTTCCTTGCGATTGTTTGCGAGGTGCTGCTGCTGGGGCGTCCTCGTTGCCCGTCATGGCGGCGCAGTACAGCTGCTCCGCCATGTCGCTGCCCGCCACCGTGTCACGTCGCGTGAAGGTGTTGACCTCGTCTTCACCCACGCAGGTGTCTTGGGTGGCGGCGCTGTGTCGCCCGTGCGCAACGCTGGCGTGTGTGTTGTTGATGGTGATGGCCGCCACGGCTGCAGCAGCAGGGGTGAAGGCGGCGCGCACCCACGCTGGCACGCCGGATGACCCTGACCTCTGCGCTGCCTGCGAAGCTCCGCTCACGGTCGCTGGGGCTGGCGGGTAGTCGCGTCGATGCGCGCGGGTGGTGGAGCTGGCCATGGCGAATCCCGTGTCTTCCCGCTGCCGAAGAGGAGACGAGAAAGTAGAGGGGGCACCTTTTTCTCTTCCCACCAGCGAGCGCACCCGCTGCCACAGTTGCCGCACTCTGCCACCTGCGGTTGCGGTTTCCGCGGCTGCCGCTTCTTTTTTCAGTCGCGGTGTTGCGACGGCGGAGTCAGCGGTGAAGGAGACGGAGCGCGGCACGCGTTTTGCCACGGACGAAGTCAGCGCCGGCCCCGCGGCACACGATTCGTTGTTTGGTGCCACCGCAGCAGCAGCACTATCACCACCATTGGCCGTCTTCCCATCCGTTCTCACATCTTTGCGAGACAGGGCCAGGTGAGATGCCTGCATGCGAGCGATAGACGACGGAGTTAAGACGGTGCGCTCGAGCTCCTCGAGGCCCGGCTCGCGCGTTGAGAAGTTAAAGATGCTCGTTGCGCCATCACTCATCGCTTCCTCCAACACTGTGTGCAGCAGCTTTTCGAGGTCGTCGAGGCTGTGGAGGCGGCTGGTGCCGTACTGTGCGATGCGGGCGCCGCTCGCCGCCCCACGCGGCAGGTGCTCCGCAATGACGGGTGTGTGCGTCAGACGCGCATACGTTTTGCTAGACTGCGTCTCCAGCGCGCTGGCGAAGCTCTGGCGGTAGAAGATAGGGGTGCGCACATCGACGCCATAAGTCGCCATCTCCGATGATTAAAAAAAAAAAGGCTCAGGCAAGCAAAACTCGACGAAAGATGGGCAACAGTCGAAGGCGATAGGGTCTAAATAAAAGAGTATTGCGCGAAAACAAAAATAGGGATATTGAAAGGTGTCGAAGAGCGGTTGGCAAAACGGCAAAAAAAAAAACGGGAAGTGAAAAGGTATGACAACGCTAAGAAAGCAGATACGGTGGTGTTTGTTTGGCTAGTGCTACTTGGTAAATATTGTAAGAGATCTTCAAGAACAAAGTGAAGCAAAAGGATGAAAGAAGGGTGGTTTGCTACGACTACCGGTGGTTGCTAGTCCTTCTACTACTACGCGAAAGCTTTGTGGCTGTGCGAAAAGCTCTTAATAAAAACCCGCTTCTGCCTACTTGAGAAGTTGTTACTTTTCGGAAGATTGCACATGAAAAGATTGCTGTATTTTTTATTGCCATCAACGATGAACAAAAGAGAAGAGGACAAAGAGAGAGAGAGAGAGAAAGAAGAAAACAATAGAAATTCAAAAATCATAATATGTGAAGACTATCGAACGACATCAACAAGTGATCTCAAGAATCGCAATAAACTAGCGGAGGAGACTGTATCTCAAGAACAATCTTTAAGGTCAACGCGCACTGCGAGGAGAAAAAAAAAGGGAGCTTTGGTGTAGCCGGGTCGACGGTAGAATTTTGCAACCCTACTTTTCTGTGCGCTAGAAATCGACAGAAACCTATCCAAAGCTACAAAAATCGGAACTCAGCTTCAGAACCTCCAGGATTCAATGCTCAACACGGTGCAGCGAGTTAACGCTAAAATATTGCAAAAGAACTTTCTCTTCCGGTTGGCTCTTTACACAACAGGCCTCTGTGAAGTATATTTTTTTTTTTTGGCTGTTTGTTTCATTGTAAGTCATCTGTCTCATTTTTTCGCTATTTCTGTGCCCAGCGTGGATGTGATGTACACACACCTGAAATAACAATGAAGAAGAACGTGTGCGGGGGCATCGGAAATACAAAGCAAATAAAAGTGAGACCACGTACAACTTTACACAGCTCGCCATAACTAAATGGTTAGCTGCTGTGGTTTGCGCTATATACTTTCTTTTTAGATAATATATCTCTCCCAGATCAGAACAAAGCATGTCGAAAACAGGTTAAAAAAAAATTAAATTCGAGTTTGTAAAAAAAAAAAAAAGTGGGAAGAGACTTTTTTGTAAAGAGAAAAAAAAAACACCAACACTCAAGCATCTGGCGCCAATTCGTCATTGGTGGAAATGCAGGAGAGATACAAAAACTAAGAACAAAAAAAGAAACAGATAAGAAAAAAAAGGAGGGCAACCACATATGTGCGTTTTCCATGGTTAAACGGGTCGTGGTTGGGAGCTGGAAATCATCGTCGAAGTGTCTGCACACCCCTTCACGCGCGCAGAAGCATAGGGAAATAAATGGCATTTCAAAAAAGTCTGCGTGTAGCTTGCTCGTTGGCGTGTGCTTTTCAATGTCGGGTCGGATGCTTCATCAGCAACTCAATAACAATCGTTCACCGAAAAAAAAAGAAAAAAGAAAAAGTCAGTAAGACAGAAAATGAATTCCGACAACAGGGATACGAATTTCAAGCATTACGGTAAAGTTTTCTTTTTTGTGTGTGGAGGAGACGCGAAACAAATGGAACCAAAGCAACTTTTAAAAAGCGTTTTATTGTCTTGTCTTGTTTTTTTTTTTGTTTTACTCACGACGCATTCGTCGAAAACGTATGCGAAGGTAAACAAAAAATAAAGAGTTGATTTCTGCTTTGTCAGCTTGGCATACATGTGAGCACGCGGTAACACGCAACGCGCACGTGTCTTTGGCAGTTGTGCCTTTTTTCTTGTCAGTGTTGCGTTTGTTGCCCTAGACGGACGAGAAGAAGAAAATCTCAAAGTTGTGTGCGCATGTGAAGGCTCTTACTAACTTTCTTTATCAAAGAACGTAGAGTAAAAACAAAAAAGTCAAAAACAATTTCCTTTTATTAGCACGTGTAAAGAGAAAAACAACAAACGATGAGAGGAATTATAAACGTCCAACTTTTCAACACAGCTGCGCATAACACAAACACAATCAAGAAACGCGAACTGACGGAGAAAAAAAAATGTGCCAAACGACAGAGAGAAAAGGAAAGACACACACGAAAACACACATTTTCTCATCGTAGAATAGACTTAACTTTGTTTACTCCATTGCTCGCCTCCCCGTACTTTTTCTTACCCTCTTTCCTGAAGCACCTCTCAAACGAGATGGTCGTCATGTATCTAAAGAGAGAAAGAGAAGGCGATGGCGTAGAAGCAAAACCTCCTCTTATTCTTCTCACCTTTTTGTCTAATACGTGATTTTGCTGATCAGGAAAGAGAACGCTCAGGGCTCCCCAGAAAAAAAAAAGATGTAAACAAACATTAAAGAAAAAAGAATTTAGTGATCAATTGAAAGCGCTAGCTCCCTCCAAAAAAAGGGCGATGTTCGAACGAAAGGTGTAATCTGAAAGTAGAAAAAGAAAAACATACTACGAAGTACTGTTGTCATAGAGAGATAAAAAGCATAAAATAAAAAAGGAGCTAGGGAGCCTATTTGCATCCTTTTCGTTTGCGTTTTTTTTTTCGATACGAAAATGAAAAAAAAAAGATTAAACTACACCTCGTTACGCTATTGCACTAACTACACTAAACTCTTCAAAGTAAAACCAAAAGAGCTGAATAGCTTGCATTCGCTACTAGACTTTTCCTTCGGTTTCGATGTTATTGCTTTTTCCTCCCTTCGCGTTTTGGTTGGGTATCTTTGTGATAGGTTTTTTTTGTTTTTGTTGTTGTTGTTAATGTGAAGGTTTCACGCTGCGCGCGTGTGCGGCTTAGCTGCTCGGCACGGCCGCGTACGTCATGGGCTTCACGTTGT
Organism: Crithidia thermophila; assembly: GCA_030849055.1. NCBI lineage: Eukaryota > Euglenozoa > Kinetoplastea > Trypanosomatida > Trypanosomatidae > Crithidia > Crithidia thermophila. The sequence goes on from JASAOP010002808.1 coordinate 57,203, forward strand.
CGACGTGGAAGTGGGCGCCCGTGCACTTCTTGATGTCGTCCACGGTCAGGCCCTCCGCCACCTCCTTCAGCACCAGCTGCTTGTCAATGATGTCGAAGACGGCCTTCTCGGTCACGATGCGCGACGTGCAGTTCAGACCCGTCACGGGCAGCGAGCACTTCTCCAGAATCTTAGGCTCGCCGTTCTTGTTGCAGTGCGACATGGTCACGACGACGCGCGAGCCGCTGGCCACGAGGTCCATGGCGCCGCCTGGGCCCTTGATGAGCTTGCCGGGGATACCCCAGTTGGCCAGGTCGCCGTTGGAGGCCACCTCGAGGGCGCCGAGCATCGTGAGGTCCATGTGGCCGCCGCGGATCATCGCGAAGGAGGTGGAGCTGTCGAAGCAGGACGCGCCCGGCAGGAAGGAGATGGTCTGCTTGCCGGCGTTAATCCAGTCCGCCATGACCTTGTCCTCCGTCGGGAAGGGGCCCATGCCAAGCAGGCCGTTCTCCGACTGCAGCGTCACCGACACACCAGCAGGGATGTAGTTGGCCGCCTCCGTCGGGATGCCGATGCCCAGGTTGACGTACATGCCGTCGGCGAACTCGAGCGCGGCGCGGCGGGCGATGCGCTGGCGGTCGTCGTTGGGGTCGACGCTGCTCTTCTTCTGGCCGCTGCCGGAGACGGTGCGCTTCTCGATCGGCACCTCGTACGACGCCTGCACGACGTGGTTGACGTACACGCCGGGCAGGTGCACGTCGTCGGGGTGGATCTCGCCGTTCTCGACGATCGTCTCGACCTCGGCAATGACCGTCTTACCGCACTGCGCGGCCGGGACGTTGAAGTTGCGGGCCGTGCCGCGGAAGACGAGGTTGCCGGACTTGTCCGCCTTCAGCGCCTTCACGACGGCGTACTCGGGGCGCACCGTCGGCTCCAGCACGTACCAGCGATCGCCAAACTTGCGGGTCTCCTTCGGCTCAGAGATCATGCACGGGTTGCCCTCCTTGTCGTAGCGCAGGATCTGTCCACCGGTCTGGCGCTGCGTGCCGTAGGCCGTGGCGGTGTAGAAGGCCGGAATGCCGGCACCACCCGCGCGCATCTTCTCCGCCAGCGAGCCCTGCGGCACAAACTCGAGCTCCACATCGCCCTCCAGGTAGCGCTTCGTGAAGATCTTGTTCATGCCGACGTAGGAGCAGCACATGCGGCGCACCTGCTTGTTCTCGATGAGGCGGGCAAGACCGAAGCCGTCGATACCCGCGGAGTCGGTGTAGAGGATCATGTCCTTCACGCCCTTCTTGCACATGGCCTGCACGACCGCATCCGGCACACCGGCGCAGCCGAAGCCGCCAAAGGCAACGTGGATGCCGTCCTTCATGCCCGACACGGCCTCCTCCATCGAGCAGACCTTGTTGAGGCCGGACAGGCGGCAGAAGTTGCGACGGAACATTCTGAGGTGGGAAAAAAAAGGAATGAGAGAGAGAAAAGGTACGGTAGAAAGGAGGAAGGGGTTGGCGAAAAGGGAAAGAAACGAACGGAAGGTGAAATCGCGGGGTTTAGCCGAAGCCGTTAGAGTAGGTTACTATATTTTTTTTTCGTTTGTGTTTGAACGCACAAGTGCGTGTGTGTGCGAAGAGGAATCAAAGGTACGAGTTGAGATGTAACACAAGAAAAAAGAGTAGGCGAAAATAAGCGGGAAAGTGAAGAGAAAAAAGAAAAGCATAACAGAAAAAGCAATGAAACTAAATGTGCACGATTACAAAATCGTCGACTAGATAATGGCGCATGCGCATTATTTTACACATATTAAGAAGTCTTACAGATAATTTAAAATACGGACTCAAAGTTTATGTCATTTACTGCTGTTGCTGTTGTCGAAGTTGGGTTGTTTGTCCACGTTTTTATTACGTTGGAGAACAAAAAAAAAAACTAAAGCAAGAGAGAGCAAAGCAAAAGAAAAGTGTAATCTAAAGCCTTTACCAAAACTATAATATGGAGTCTATAATAATAATAATACAAAAATGTATTGCTGCTACCACAGACGTGCAACGAGGCCGCCGCGCTTCTCAGTGGTGGCCAGGATACACCACAGCACCGCTAGAGAGCGACGCTCCGGCTGTGGAAAAGGAGTGCGGTCCACCCTGCTTTCCAGCCAGAATGTCCGCCAGTCGTACCTGCGGAGGCTGCCGCTCCTCTTCACCACAGCTGAATGCATTTTTGTCCGCGACTTCACGCGCTGGCGTTCGGTAAATCGACTCTGCAGCCGCAGCCGCAGCAGCAGGGCGGTCACGGCGCTGGCGGGAGAACTCCTCGAGGGCACTGGTGCGTGGACGCACAGCAGAAAGCGTCGCTCGCACACTTCGACCCACCTCCGTCAGCGCGCAAAGAATCTTCTCCTCCCACTGCAGCAGCCGTTCGCGCTGCCGCTCCTCACACGTCTCCTCGGTGTTGCGAATCACGTCCAACAAGTTCACCACATTGCGCAGCTCCTGTGTGGTGGACACCATCCCCTCAAAGAGACGCAGCGCCGTTGCAGAAGGAGATGCCGTGTGCTCGGAAGAGGACGCGACGTGATGCATCGGTGGAACGGCCAGCGTCGCCGCTGTGGTTGCGGTTGTGGCGATGGGGGAATTCGTACGCAGGTATGCCTGCACGTACGGGGATGGAGCGGAGGCGGTGGGTCGCGCAGGGGTCACGTTTGTGCCTGCCGGAGCGGACCGCGCACCTGCAACAGCTGAGGATGTTGGTGGGGTGGCGAGGTGCGATGGCGATGATGTTGGTGGTGGCCGGATGCCCGCCATCCACCGCGATCCGCTTGGAGAGTAACGCGACTGCGGCGGTGTCCGCTCCCCATCCTCGCGAGCATCACGGTGAGTCTCCGCGTGGGAGCGGTGCAGCAGCTCCTGCATGTCCTCGTACACCCGCTGCTGCTTCTCTGATCGAGGTGGTGCCACCGGAGCAGCAGCAGCGGCAGCACCTGTGGACACGTGTTTGCTGCTCTGGCCACCGTGCGATGCGTACGTTGGAGGCATTGCGTTCGTGATGTAAGGCAGCGAGCGATGGGCCGCCCGATCTGCCTCGACGCGGTCGCTGCTGCGCACATTCGCCAGCAGCTCCTCACCCACCCGCTCCACTTGCGCCTCAGCGAGGAGCACTGCCTTTTGCACCGACCGCACAACGCTCCGGTTTAGCGATTCCCCAAACGCGCGAGGGGATGTTGTTTCACTAGTCCGTCCGTATTCTTCCCCGATCTTTAAGCGAGTCGTCGTAGTGGTTCCTTCTGAACGCGCATCCTCTGCGACTAGTCGCCTCCAGTGACCAGCGCTCGCGCTTGTAGCTTCAGCATTGATACGACGGAGTTCACTACTTTGGACGTGTGCGTCAGTCTGTTCTTGCAGGATATCGTCCACAGCGTCGCGCACCATTTGCGCGACGGACTGCTGCAGGTCGCGCAGCGTTTCCTCGACGGCGGCAAGTTGCGTGGCTGTGTAGCGCGCCTCGTGCAGCTCCTCCACGTCCTTCTGCAGGAGTGCGGTGTGGCGCTGCTCTAGCAACAGCGCACGTTGCGTCTCGGCAAGTTGCTGCTGCAGCTCTGATATCGACGCCCCATCGGCAGACACAGCAATAGATGGAACAGGCGGAGGAGCAGATGTTTCTGGACTGACAGGGGGCAGAGAGCGTGCGGTCCAGCTATTTACCTGATCGGTGTTTATCGCGACGGAAGCGCGCACAGGCACCGCGGAATTTCTGGTGCTTTGGCGTTCTTGCTGCTCAATCAGCTGCGCGCGAAGATGCCGTAGCTCAGCCGATAGCGCACGCTCCACGGCGGCCGCGCGTCCGTCCGCACTTGCCCGTGTCTCTCGAGCAATTTGACTGAAACTGTCCATGACGCGGGAAAGCACACTCTGCACTTCATGCTGATGCTGCTTCAGCGACAATTGTATGTCCTGCGAGAGCGTGGGTGTGTGATCAACTGGAATGCTTGTTGTGGCGGCTAACGATGCAATCGCTGCCGCACTTTCAGGAAGAGAGACGCTATTGGCTGCGTTTTCGTCTGTCGTCACTCCGGACTGTGTTGTTGAGGTGTGTGGTGTCCGTGCATCCTTGTATTCCGCCAGTGCTGCGGCGACTGCGGCGGACAGGCGGTCCGCATTCAGCGCAGCAACAACGTCATCGTCGAGGCGACTGCGTGATGGTGTTTGGAGAATCGCGGCGCCAGAATTTGTGCTGTCCTCATCTCCCGCTCCTCTCCTCATGCTCTCCTCCTTGCGCTGCGTCTGGCTGGACGTGGAGAGGGCACTGACTTCCAGCGAGCCACGCCCATAATCGGATGCCTTCTCTGCAGCTGAGCGAAGCTGATGACACATTGATTGAAAGGCCAGTTCGGCAAGCGCAGCACGCTCCTCGGCATCCCGTACGCGTCTCCTCATCAATTCAAAAGTCTTCACGTGCTGCTTCTCCTCTTTCGCTCGAGCTTCCGCAGCAGCCGATGTCATGTCCTTCAGCTTCGACTGCAGCATCCCGCACTCACCCTCCACCTCCGCACGGAGACTAACCTCGCCCTCAAGGTCCTCCTTGACGCTCATGAACTCTTCCATGAGCGCCAGGAGCTCACTGCGTGTCGCAGCAAGCTCGTGGCGAAGATCCTCCGTCTCCCCCTGCGACGTAGCAAGTTTTTCTTTCCATGCCTGCACGACCTCCTGCAGCTCTGCCTGTTGTCCCTCCTGCCGTGCGGCTTGCTCCTCCCGATACTGCTGCGCTTTCGCCTCCCACGTCTGTCGCTCCTGTGCATGCTTCTGCTTCACCTCTGTGAGGGTGATCTCGTGCAGCTGACTCCGTCGTTCCAGCTCTGCTTGGATCGTCAGCAACTCCTCCATCTGCAGCTGCAAGTCGGCATTCTCTGCCTGCGCGGCGTCGTGCAGTGCCTGCTGTAAGGCTGCCGCGCGCTCAGCCTGGTTCAGCTGAAGCCGCAGACGCTGCACAGTGTTTCGGGTGTGCGGCGAGTCAGGGGCGTGTGCCGAGCGCACATCGTCCTCCGGTGATGCGTGAGGCTGAGAGGAGGAAAGGACGGAGGAAGAAAGCGTCTTTGCGATGTGCGGTGGCACGGGCAGCTCCTCCGGCTCGTCAGAGGATGAGCGCTGCGACGGCCCTGAAGTGACAGCTGCAGCTGCTGCGCCTTTCAGTGTGTCGTACGTAGTAGCGGTGGTGGTGGCGGTAGTAGTATCCACGGCGGAAGACGTTGATGCATTCGTTTTCTTCACGGTATCGTACGGAGAGCCGGGCATCGTTGCGGTGTGGTGAGCAGAAGGCATCGCGTCTGTCTCGTGACCACTTCCATCGGCACTCGCAGCGGCTTCATTGTTGTTGTCCTCAAAAAAGGTCTCCCCATTGCCACCCCCACTATTTTCCGCAGTGTCATCAACCACATCTGCTTCCACAGCTCGTCTGGTCATCATCTTGCCATCCACGCTTCTTTCCTGACTTGCAAAGTACATATTCGTGAAGGCATTCTCCATGCGATCGGGTGATACCCAGGAATTGCCGTCAGGGGAGTCGTCAACCAGCGCCGGCGAGACAAGCACTGTGGTGCGCCGCACGGGAGATGGAGAAGGCTTTGCGGCGACCTCCGCACGTTCTGCGTTCACGACGGCCGCAGCTGTTTCGTCGTGTGAACGCCGCGCAGGTGAGGATGACGGCGAAGTAGAATTCAGACGCTGTTGAACTTCCTCGGGGACGTTAATGACAGTGGTGGAGGCCGACGACGATGAAGAAGAGGACGCGACGGAGGCGAGGGCGTCTCTGCTCATTCGCTGTGGCTCATTCATTTGGTCGTGCGCAATAGTGCGTGAGGTTGATACTTTATCCTCTAGGGGATGCGGCACTTCGTCCGACAGAAGAGGTGGCTGCACAAGTTGCGCTTTTCTGTCATCCTCCTTACCGGCGCGCCGCACTGCCGCATCATCGTCCTCGCCACTTTCAACCGACACTGGATGCGTTGGATCGACGTACACTGCCCGTTCATCAAAGTCGTCTTCTTCTCTTGGCTGGGCATTGACTCTGGAGTCCAGGTGGCACGATGCGCTACTGTTGCTGCCGCTGTGGCTCTTCCTGCTGCTGCCACGATTAACAATCGGCGGCATTCCATTTTCCCCTTCGTTGCAATTCTTCTCAAGCCCCTCGTCTTCTTCGCCCTCCACGACAGTATCCTGCAGCATCCACGTTTGAGCAAAGGAGCCTTCCGCGAGCGAACGATGGCGCCACGCCGTTTCCGTGCTTGGTGCTGTCCATGAGGCCTCGCGCACCGCAGCCGCAGGAGGTGAGGGGAGAGTGTCGTCAGTGGTGGGGTATGTCAGCCGCACGGGTGTGTCACGCAGACCACCCGTGGCGCATTCGACCTCTTCGGAAGTATGAGAAAACCGACCGCGGGACGCAGACGACGACGACGTGTTGGACGAGGTGTACGTCGACGCGTGCATGGTGGGGGTTGCGATGGGAGCTGACAGGGTCGATGAGCGCGTAGAGCTGTGCGGGGGCTGCAGGTAGAAGAAATAAAGTGTCAGGCCACTGCCTCCCAGAAAGGCGGCGAGGTAGAGGGAGAGTCGTGCGCGCTGGGGATGCTGCAAAACACCTTCTAACATTCAAAAGCCTCTAAAAGGCAAAAAAAAAATGTGTATGATCTATTTAATGAATAATAACAGAAAAAGATTGGGTGTGTCCCCACGAAAGAAACGGCAGGTTTTCTATATTCAATTCTAGGTTCTCAGTGATATCAGTGTCCGGGAGCAATGGTCTTCATACGCTTTAACCCGCTTCCTTGTCTTAAAAAAAAAATGTTGTTTTCACTTTACATGTAACGTGCATAGGGAAAAGAAAAGGAGGAGAGTAGCGAAAGAATAGAAAGTGGAAAAAGAAAATACAACAGGTTGGCGAGTACAGTTGTACTTCAAGCTTTCAAATTGAGGTGGCAAACGTTTTGTAGAGCGCATTGCAGTGCCACTTCAATTATCATGGGCTTGCCGTAGTGGGGGAAGAAAAATTTGCCAAATAGAGTTTTTGTGTTTGTTGAGAGCAAACACCATCACAAATGATCTGCCTCAACTGACAAAAACCATGCGGTGTTGATTAGACTTAAGTTGCCTGCTAACTAAACCACGATTATATGAATGAACGTAATTTCTTTTTTTTTCCCCAGCTGGTAACTTTATGATGGATCTATAATTCTCGCCGCTCAAGAAGAACAGTTTCGCAAGGACATGTATGCAAAACCAAAATATTTTTTTAAAAAGTCATGGCGCTTTTCCGTTGTCGACCGACAACGTGGCGACCCCAATGAAACACTTGCCTGCAAAAAGTCACCCCCGAACGCAAAACACCACACGCACAGCTAAACAGTCCGCTTTTTCCTCCTCGAAACAATCTGTAGTGCCCCCCACGTCAATCGATGACCTCCACAATACCGTCCGCTCCATGGCCACCGCCGTCGTCGTCGTCATCATCGCCGCTCGCCACGTCGCCCTGCTCGTCGTCGTACTCCTCTTCTTCCTCCTCCTCCACTGTCACCTTCGGTGGTTTGCGGAACTCCTCGTGCGAGATGGTGGCCTTCACCGACAGCAGCAGCATGCGCTCTGCCAGGTACGTCGTGTTCTCACGACCGCGCACCTGCACCGCGTTGCGCTCCACAAAGATCTGCCGCGGGGGGATGTTGAAGTGCTCGTCTTGCATACACTCTTGGAAGCGGTACATAGGCGGCAGCGGCTCCATGCCAGCGGAGGTGCTGCCGGCGTAGGTGAGCACCACCACGTACTCCGCCGTGTCCTCCACGTGCGCCGCGACGTCCATCATCGCAGCCCCACCACCACCGCCAGCCGCTGCCGTCACACCAGCCCCGCCGGCAGCTACGACACCTCCGTGAACACTCGTCAGCTCCCCGCTGCCGCTGCCAGTAAACCCACCATACGCGTTTGAGGAACCACCCCCGTTGGTGTCGTTGGGCGACGGCACGACCAGTCGCGCTTGTGGCAGCGCGCAGGATAGCACGAGTGGCCGCAGCGTCGTGAGCGCCTGCCGGTCACGTCGGCGGCTCATTGTCAGCGTAAAAAACAGCCGCTCCGCCAACACGGCGAGGCGCCGCATGGTGCAAAAACTCTCCAAGGTTGGCGACGTTTTGGACGGGTCTGTGGGTAGTGCGTAGTGCAGCCCGGTGCTGCTCTGCACGTTGCCCGGCTGCATCATGGAGCTCGTCGCGTCGGCGACGGCCTGCTGCAGCGACAGCGCCTCCGCCAGGGCCTCGTGAAACGGCTTCTCGTTCGGGTCCATGTCGATCAGCGCGTGGGCGCGCCAGAACTGGCGGCGCTGGAACTCTACCAGCTGCCGCTGCGCCGCCGCCACCACCTCTTCAGGGGTGAGGGTAGCCTTGTCGGGCGGCGTCTCCACCAGGTACACGGAGGCCGGCGGCACGGCAGCCATCACCGCCGTGAAGAGCTTGCACACATCGAAGGTGGACACCTCGGTGCTGTAGCCGACCTTGCGGGAGACGCAGCGGATCTGGTTGCGGTACGCGATGACGTTGCCGCGGGCGTTCACCCAACTCTGCAGCTCCGCCTGCACGCGCCGCAGCGCATCCGCGCCGACGTCGGCCGGCACCTCCCGCCACGGCCGGCGCGCCATCGCCATCGAGACACCGCAGCGGCTGGCGAGCAGCTGACTCAGCCGCGGGCGGCCGTCCTCGACGTGGTGCAGGTCCAACGCGCTGGCCACCTGCGGGTCGTACCAGATCGCATCCCACAAGGACGAGTGCCGCAGCAGGTACAACTGCTCCTCCTCGCGGTTGCTGAGCTGCATGCTGTTCGTCGCGGCGCGGCGGACTTGGTTGACCGCCTCCTCAGTGCGGTCCCGCAGCACGCCACGGCGCACGCTCTGCTGCAGCGACACGGCCTCCTGCAGCGGCGCCATCTCTACCAGGTAAGTGCCGTAGTCAATAAGACGGCGCAGGTAAAGATCGCAGACGCCGATGGCGGCGTGCCAGAGAATGGCGTCATTGAAGCGGTGGAGGATAACAGAAAGGTCGTACAGCTCCACCGCGCTGCTCCGGCCGGCACAGGCGCAGGCGTAGTAGAGGGCCTCGAGATGCGGGAGCACCTCGTCCGCGTCTGCACGCCAGTCCACGCGGTCCTGACTAAACGACGCGTCTTCGTCATCGTCGTCGTCCTCGAGGTCCGCCTCTTCCTCCTCGTCTTCTTCTTCGCTCGAGGTCGACGACACGCTGCTGCTGATGCTGTCCGATTCCGACGCATTGTCGTCCTCTCCGCTCTCGTCCCCGTCGTCGTGAGAGCTGCGGTACGGGGCCACCGCGCCAAACTCCGTGCGGGTGCGGCGGTGCAGGCGACGGCTCTTCTCCGCTGCCTTCATGGCGCGACGGCGTCGACGGCGGCGGCGGCGCTGCGCCTCCGCGGTGCGCTGCGTGCGGAAGAACGTGTCGACCTCCGCCTGAATGCGCTCGCTGCCCCAGACAATGAGGCGCTCGCCATCCTCGCGGCGCAAATTCTCCAGCCGAAACGGCCGGTAGGCATCGACGACGACGACGATGTGGCGGGACAGGTCGAAGTAGTCCTCCAGCACCACTGGAGCGCCGAGGCCGACCAGGATGAAGAGCTCATCCACCACAGGGCTGTTCTCGTCTTCGCGCTCGCTGTCCTGCGCGAAGTTCGTCTGCTCCACGACCTTCTTTACCTCCTCGTACGAGCCGGTGGGGTGCAGCTTGAAGGGGTAGAGGAAGACCTTGAGCAGGTAGGTGAGGCTGAGAGAGGCAGCGGCGGCATCGGCGGTGGGGGCCACCAGCACGTTGATGGTCTTGCGGGTGGAGAAGTAGTAGGTCGAGATGCGGTCCCACGGCTCGGGAGCACCGGTACGCTCAGACATCTCTGAATCTTTCAAAACAACACTGTTGAGAAGCGAGTTGAAAAAGAAAATTAATGGAGTAAAAGAGTAAGTCTATGATCCGTGGAGTCTATCAGTTGCAAATCAAAAAAAGGTTCTTCCTTGGAGTTGCGCAGCTCCCTTTTCTTGTGACGTGTCTATGGTTTGGCTTCTTCTTTAATATAACCTTATTAAAACAAGGCCTTTGAAATGTGGTCGAGTGGTAAAAACGTTTGCCTATAATTCTATGTGAGTGGTGTCTGAGAAACCTGCGTATCTATGAAAAGGTAACCCTTTCTTTGAATGAGGTTTTCTTAATTTTTCTTTTTTAAGCCCAAACTGTGGGACGGCTGTTGCAAGAAAAAAAGGAGAACAGAAGAGAACAAGATAATGTAAACAAACTACAAAGAGGCTGAGAGATGACTACAAACTCCATTCGTGCTTCCTTCACCTATCTACAGACGTGGCAACGCCGCGCGGCTGTCCTCTACGTGCAAGCCTGCATTCCGTCTAATTCTGCGCATGTCAATGCCGGTTTTCATCCCAGGAAGGAGATATCAACAACATGCAGCAGCAACTAAAATGAAAGTTAAAGATGTCGATATGACAATAACAAATAATTTTTTTATGTGAACTATCAACAAAGGGCTTTCACACAACTTTAAGCACCGCAAAAAAGGAACAAAAAGAAATGGCGTCAAACAGGAATTGGAGGGGAGAAGGAGGGTTTCACTTTTTCTCTCTAGTGACCGTAAGGGAAGCACAGGAGGATGGTCTCCTGAATAAGGATGTGATCTAGCGGCTGCACTGCCTCATCGAGCTTCTCGCGGTGCTGCGCCACCGCCGCCGCCACCATCTCCGCCGGAAGCTCTACATTGTCAGACACAGAAGTCGTCCCAGGAATCTGCTCCTGGTACTGCTTCCACGCCCGATTCACCACGTCTTGCCGCCGCACGTGCCACCGTCGCATGAGGCGAAACAGGCGAGGCGGCACCACCACGTTGAGCAGCATGTCTCCGGTAACCGGTGCCATGCGGAAGGTGTCGCACATCGTCGCCTCCATCGTCGTCCAACTGTCTCGCGCCGCCGCCGCGTCGACGTCTGCGGGTCGCTGCTCCATGATGGAAAGGTAGTGAATAATTTCTTCTGTGTCCCAGTGCATCGGGTCCGTCAAGGGAATCTTGGGATCTCCGTGTGGGGAGCCGAGGGCCTGCAGCACCTGCCGCACCACAGCAGTAGGGATACCGGTGCTACTCGTAGAAGCTGACGACGGCGTCGTCGCTCGCTTAATCTCCGTGGGTGTCGTTGATGTCTCCTGTGCTGATGCAGCAGTTGCAGCCTGCACACCCACGGCATCGCGAAGACCGTTGTTACTCTCTTCACTACCCTGACTCGGTGCGGCTGCTGGGTGCGTCGACTCCGCCGCCGCAGTAGCAGCAAAGTGGCGGGCATCTTCGTCCAACATGAAGTTGGGCAGCGGCACTGTCTCCTCGACTTCGGCGGCCTCCATGCTGTCCAGAGCCTCGCGCTCCGCGTTGCGCTGCGCCATCCGATCGCGTCCGTCCACGCCGTCCACCACGGCGAAGGCCTCCTCCATCGACGCAGCCGAGTACAACTCCGCCCCCGCCGTGGCGCCGCCCGCCGCGCTGCTCGCCGCTGCCGTTTCATCGGAGAAGCCCTCCCCGGCTCCGAGCTCGTGCTCGAGAAACGCCTCGTAGCTGGTGTAGTTGCGCTCCAGCATGCGCCGCTTCGCCTTTAGCTCCGCCTCGTGCAGCTCCTCTGCCGTCGGGTACTGTTTTGGCGTCACTGCCGAGGCCGACGCGGCCGCCTTTGACGTCCCATCGGCTGCCGCGCCGTCCGGTGGTGGGTGCGGCTTCAGCGCCTGCTCCTCCTTCATTTTCTTGACGGAGAGCCGCCCGACGGTCGTGAAGCGGGCCCACTCTGGGCCGAAGTGTGCACTGCGCACCTCCGCGCTCTGCGTTGCGTTCACAAACCCTTCCTGGTCGACATCCTTCCAGGCGGAGTAGAGCCCGTCACTCGGGTCCTCCCAACTGCTCTTCTCGCCGAACGGGTCGTCGGGGGAGAGGGAGCGCGACTTGACCGTGGCGCGGCTGCACGTCAGCGACGACACTGGCTTAACAGGTTTGGCAGAAGAATTGTGCACTATCGAAGCGGAGCTGCGACGCACGGCACTGAGGTGACTGGAGTGCAAGAAGCGCACGCACGGCATCGATGCCGACCCAGCGCTGTTACTAGCAGCCGCAGACGATGCTGACGGCAACGACGAGTGCGTCACAGTGAGCAGCGGGGCCGCACCGCCTTTGGCTACTAGTGGGGAGAGTGCACGGCGGTAGGACATGCTCGCTTTTTGTAGTGACTTCTACTAGTGTGCTGGTGTTTTTTTCGCAGATTTTAAAAGAAAAAAAACAGTGCATGAGTACAGAAGCAGTAGCAGGAAGAAGAAAGGTGGAAGGAAAGTGAAACATTTTAAAAAGCTATAACACTTTTGCGCACTGTGCAGCAGACAGGCTGGGTGGTGACCACAGTGACGTTTTTTTTTTTCTCCAAGAGATAAAACACAGCGGCTCAAGAGGAGCTTAAAGAAAAAAAAATTATCAAAGATGCTGCCTCGTTAGCCGGAAATGTGAAAGGAGTCCGTCAATCTGTCTCACTTAAAGCCCTCTCAGTTTTTCGCTGCCATTCAGAGCACTTCATTTAAACGTAGTGGCAACACGTTAATACAAGTGTATTTTGTTCTATTTTTTGGTTTCTTTTTCTTTTTTTTTTTGCAGAGATGAGGAAGTGAAAGGTAAGCCCATTTCTCACTGATCTGCTTATCAATTAAAAAACCAACATCATGTAAATTATCTGCGAGCGTTACGGATCAGGCAGTCGGTTTCTTCATCCGTTCTTTCTTATGTCGCATTCAAAACTCTCGATTGTAAAAAAAGGAGTTTTAAAAAGGCGTATTGCACTCATTTCCTTCCTAGATCCAAAAAACAGCCACAAGAAAAAAAAACAAAAAAAAGAAGTGTTTGTCGCAACACCAGGCTCTTTTTACCAACAGGAAAAACGGAGGCAAAACAATCTCTGCAAACCGATCATGACGTTTAAAGGGAAAACACTTCACAATCCTTTGCCGGTTTTTTGATGCCGTCCTGTGGATTTGGTCCTGCTCGTATTCAACACACACGACGGAAAGGTAAAAGTATATAGAAAAAAAAAACAAAGAAGAGGACAATGATAAGAAAAAAAAAGAGAAAAAGACCAGCGAAAGCACATGCTGATAAAAAAAGAAAAAAAGAGCTGTTCTTTCGGATTCCAGGAGAAAAGGGAAACACATGATGCGAGGAATGAAAACAGAACGGTGAAGGACGCCGCTTACTCAATGGAAAGGGGAATTATGTGATGGCGGAAAACCAAAATCAATGAAAAGCAAGAAGTCAAAAAACAAACTTTCGGATGCTTGGCACTCGCACAACTTTTGAAACCATTTTGGAACAAACTGGCAACAACGGACAGCCAGAGTGACGCAACTGACGTCCTTCTCGGACAGTGAGCGCCAGCAAACACACATCAGCTGTACTTGGACAGATGTAAGGTGTTTTTTTTTTTTCTCGTGAGTGTGTGTGTTGAGATGCCATCATGTCTGACGCATGCTCCTTTAAGGCGTTGTTCGTTTGTGTATACAGGTGTTTTATGTTTATCTCCGTCTGTGCGATCAACTCGTGGTTGGCACATCCCGAGATGCCAAGCACGCAGAACGCAAACACTCACACATCAAACGTCTCGAAAAGAAAAAATAGTCTTGCGTCGTGTTCAGCTTAGTGGTTGCACTTGCCACTGCCAATGCCCTCGTAGCCGACAGGGTGGTTGCTGTGGAACTTCCACGCCGAGGCGATAATCTTGTCAATGGAGTCGTACTCCAGCTTCCAGCCCAGCGCAGCGGCCGCCTCCTCGCCCGAGGCCACCAGCACCGGCGGGTCACCGTCACGGCGCAGCTCCTCCTTCGCCGGGATCGGGTGGCCGGTGACGCGGCGCGCCGCCTCGATGACCTCGCGGACGGAGTAGCCCTTCGAGGTGCCGAGGTTGAAGGTGTTGAAGAAACGGTCCTTGTCCGCGGGCGTCAGCTTCGCCAGGTACTCGATCGCCTTCACGTGCGCCGAGGACAAGTCCTTGACGTGCACGTAGTCGCGAACGCAGGTGCCGTCCGGGGTCGGGTAGTCGGTGCCGAAGATGGACACAAACGGGTTCACCTTCTTGCGCTCAGGGTGGTGGATCGCGTTGTACTCATTGATCTTATCGGCCAACGGCACGCGCAGGATCAGCGGGATCAGATGCGACTCCGGCTCGTGGGTCTCGCCAATATCACCCTCGGCGTCCGCGCCGCAGGCGTTGAAGTAGCGCAGGCACACGCTCTTGATGCCGTACGCGACGGCGCAGTCCTGCAGCATGTACTCATCGACCAGCTTCGACGTCCCGTACGGGCTCTCCGGCAGGCGCTTCGCGCTGGGGCGGATGGGCAGCATCGGGTCCGGCTCGTCCGTCGCCCCGGCCTTGATGCGGGCAAACGGGTTGCCAAAGAGGGCCGCCGTGCTGGACAGGATGAGCTTGTCACAGTGGAACTTGTGCATCGTCTGCAGGATGCGCAGCATGCCAATGACGTTGTTGTCGTAGTAGCGCAGCGGGTCGTGGACGCTCTCCGGGACGACGATGTAGGCGCACATGTGCACCACCGCGTCAATCGGGGCGTGCGTCGTGAAGACGCGCTCGAGAAAAACGACATCGCGCACGTCACCGATCTCCAGCTTGGCGAAGCGGCGACCCGCCTTCTTCACGTCGTCGAGGTTGGCCTCCGGGTTCTTGAGACGGAAGTTCTCCTCCGTGTCGACGTGGCCGGCGGAGCCGTGCGCAGCCTCCAGGGTGTCCACGATGACGACATCGTGCGGGGAGTGGCGGAGCAGCTCGCGCACGAGGTGGGTGCCGATGTACCCCGCACCACCGCAGACAAGAACCTTCATGTTGGTAGAGGTGTACGATAAATACGAGTTTTTTTTAAAGAGAAGGAAAAAACAACAACGAGGTGGTGGGGTGGAATACCGTGAAGAAAGGAAAGAAAAAAAACCTAATGCAAAGAACAAAATGAAAAAAAAAGTAATGAGAAAACTATAAAAGATTGCGTTTGTTCATGCAAAGGAATTGATTGTGAGGTTATGAGATCAAAAGAACAGAGTGAAAGAAATGCAAGGAAAAAAGTAAATGGGTGTCGAACATGGCTCTGTTTTCTCGCAATTTCCCTTCACATCACGATTGGAGATCAGGAAAAGTGTCAACTGTTTACAGCAAAAAAAAAAAAAAAGTAGCGACAGTCACAATTCGGAAAGTGCTCTAATTGTTTTCACTTACTGAACATTGCAGCACTTCGTAGAAATATCATTATTTTAACAGCAACGGCAAAACAAATAGATGTAGGGAATTATTTAAAAACAGTTTTACAATGCGAGAACAAAAATAATAATAATTTTAACGAAGGAGCACTGATATTGGTAGCCTGATTAATTTTTTTTTTTTTACACTTTGGACTAAAGCAACCTTGACTATCTACATTTACATTAACCACGGGTGTCGGAGCAGCTCGGAAGCGGAGGCTCGCTGGGCTGGATCAGGATGCAAGCACAGTCGCAAAAAATCTGCCACGTCGTCCTCGAGGTAGTCCGGAATATCCGGCTCCACCCACCCGCGTCCGATGAAGACGACCAGCTGCGTTCCACTGCGCACAACCTGCTCAATTGGACGCAGGCGCTGCATGTTGAAAATCGACGACATGGTCGCAGTCGAGCCGGCTGTGTGTGACAGCGACGACTTCTTGTCCGCCAACGGGCCTTTTTCATCCTCCGCTGCATCCACCACTGTCACGGCGGTGCTGCGCTGCGGGGCTGCTGCGGCAATGCTGGTGCGGCGGAAGTCCGGCAGCCGCCCCGCCACGTTCTCCCGCTTCCTCTTCTTCCCGCTTCCCTTGGACCCGTCGCTGCTCGCATCATCACCCGCACCTGCCGCGCCGGCCATCAGCGACGGCGAGAGCGGACTGCGCAGCGTGGCCCAGCCAGAGGCCAGCGAAGCCGCCGCGTCGGTGTGGCTGCCGCCAGCGCCGGTCCCCCACGTGAACACAGAGGACTGACTCGTCAGGCTGCGCGGGGCGCAACGCCGGCCTGGCGAGCCAGCGGACGAACGCGAGACGGCCACGGACGGTGACGGGCTGGCGTGCGTGTCCTGCCCTGCCGGTGGAATGCCGGTGACGCTGACCGTCTCGAGCTCCACGAGGGTGCTGTGTGGGGAGGCGACGCACGCCTGCGTGTGCGACACGCGACGGCCCTCGCTCTCCACGTCGGTCAAGATGGCCTTCGGAGGCGACGGCTTGGACGAGGTGACGGGTGGAAGGTTGGCGACGTAGGCCCACGGCAGCTTGCCCGTGAGCAGCTCCGCCACCGCCACGCCGAGGGAGTAGACGTCGCTCTTCATCGTCGGCACCTCACCGCGCGCCACCTCGGGGGACATGTAGCCTGGTGTGCCGCGCATCTCCAGCACGTCGTCGATCTCGTTGATCGAGGACGTCGCACGTGCCATAGCGGAGCCAAAGTCGCTCAGCTTGCACTGCCCATCCATCGCCAGCAGCACGTTGTGCGGTTTAATGTCGCAGTGCACGATGCCTTGCTCATGCAGGTAGGCGAGACCGCGGACAATGTCGCGCAGGTAGCGCCGCATCGACTCCGTCTCGAGAGAACCGAAGCTCGTTAGCAGCGTGTCAAGCGATCCGCCCGGGACCAACTCCATAATCTCGATCAGGTACCGATCAGACGCGTAGAGGCCGAGGTACTGCACGACGTTCTCGTGATGCAGGTTCGCAAAGAGCCGCACCTCCTCCACCACGGTGTTGATGTCGATGTTGCGAGCGCGCAGCTGGAAACACTTGAGGGCCACGAGGTCACCCGAGCTGGAGAGGCCGCGGTAGACAGTCGCGAAGGCGCCGGTGCCGAGCACGTCGTAGGAGCGCCGCCACGAATTCCCTTCGTAGTCATCAAAGAAGAGCGGCAGCTCCCCCTTGCCGGTGCGACGCCGCGGTGGTGCTGCCCCTGGGCCTCGCACCGCGCTTGTGGTCGACATCCCTGTTGCCGCGCCTGCGCTGGTGGTGGAGACGCCGCTCTGGCCTGCGCGGCTCTCCGCCCCGACCGAAATCGATGGTGAGGTGCGACCGTTGATCCCACCAACCCCTCCTCCGTCTGCCTCCGTACCCGGAGACACGTCATCGTCATCATCGCTCACACTGTCATCATCGTCGTCAGAACGATTCATGGCGAACATCTCAAACAGCGCGCCGTCCTCTTCGTCCTCCTCTTCACCTCCCTCGCCGTACGCGTTGCTGCTGCTGCCGCCGCCTTCCCCCACATTCCCATCAGCGGCAAAGACCGACACGTCGGCGCTTTCCGTGGTGCCATCGGCGTTGGCAGCCCCGCTGAGCCCCTCCACGTCCAGCGGCGTCACTCCGGAGGCACCCGCGCTGTCTCTGCCGGTCTTGCCAAACCTGCCCAACGGATTCGTCGTCGTCGTGGTGGTGCTGCGCTGGCGCGACTTCTCTGCGAGGGCCTCGGCTGCTTCGAGCTGCCCCGTGGACGGCGGCACACTCGCCCCCACCAGCAGCCGCATCGTCGGTGGCGACGTGAGGAACGCTGCGGGGTCGAGGTCGGCGTTGAAGGGGGACGGCGACGACGGCGAGACACTTCCGGTGTAGGTCGAAACGAAGTGTGACACCGCCAGCGACGCGTCGGCGCCGATGAAGGACGGCGCACGTTGGTTGTACGCGAAGGACGAGCCGGACACCACCGAGATGTGCCGCTGCAGCGCGCGGCCGCCGTCGTAGCCCTCGAAGCTGCCCTCTGTGAAGGTCAGACGGTTGACGGACCGCACGAAGGGGCGGTGAATGTTGCGCGTCGCGAAGAAGCGGCACAGACGCGCCAGCCGCGCCGCCTGCAGCTCTTGCGCCTCATACGGCTCCATCTGCTCCAGTGCCTTGGCGAAGTCGCCCTTCAGCATGCGTACAAAGCCCATGCGCACGGCCCGTATGATCTGCCGCGCCGCCACCTCCGAGATCTCGGGTGGGAGCATGTGGACATGACCGCGCAGCTCGTACAAGATCGTCTCCGTCTGCCCGAGAGGGTTGAGGATGATGCAGTCCACCGGCATCAGCAGCATCGACTTGTCCAGCGTGGATGCCAGCGGCTGCGTCAGCAGGATCTGCGTCTGCACAGACTTGAGCACGCGAATCAAGTCCGCTTTCGAGATGAGGCCGTGGTTGTACGTGACGACGGCGTTGCGGTGTGCGGCGCCGCAGGTGCCAACGTAGTACTCGCTGGCATCGAGCAAGCACCCCACACGCGGGCCGATCGGGGTGGCGGTGTTCAGCACGTGCATCACCTCCAGCGCGCACTTGGCTGCTCGGTTCTGGTGCATGGGTACCTTATTGTGGGCACCGAAGCTCACGACGACGTAGTCGGGCCGCTGCAACTCGATGACACCGCCGTGACGCAGCGCGCACGGCAACACCCCTTCCATGAAGTACGCGCAGTACTCGTTCAGGAAGCGGACGTTGACGTCGGTCGACATGAGGTGCATGCAGAAGACAATCACGCTGCAGTAGCGGCGGCGGAAGTGGTTCACCTGGTCACGCAGCACCTGCTCGTTGAGGTGCAGCTGGGCGCCGTCGGCAACGCTCGAGAGACTGCGCGGGTTTGTCTGCAGCAGGTAATCGTCCGCGTCCTCTCCGGATTCACCACCGTCTTGATCGTCGTCGTTGCGGTGGTGGTGGCGACGTCCGCCACGGCGGTTGTCATTGCGGAAAGGGCGGACGCGGTCGTCGCTACCCTCACCCTCGTCCTCTCGCCCACCACCACTGGTATTGTTACGCCGGTGACGGTTGTGCTGGCGGTGGTGAAGGCGACTGCCGCTGGGGACGTCACCGACGTCGTCGTCATCATCATCGTCTCCCGCCAGCAGCAGCACGCGCGAGTGGGTGCCGGGGCCGCCATCGTGAACACCGGCGTTGCTGTCGTCGACGTTCACGCACGAGCGCGCGGCGCGGAAAAAGGACGCGTCGCCGTCGCTCATGCCTGTTGTTACGTCGGAGCTGCCGGAGCTGGCCCCGAGCATGCCCTGCGGCAAAAACGTCTTCATGCGCATCAGTTGGCGGTTCATGATCTGAAAGTAAAACTGCATTTCCGCAATCTCCTTGATGATGGACGCTGTGCCGTTGACGCTGTCGCGGCCGTCGCGCAGCTGCGCCGCATCACGCAGCCCAGCAGCGATCCCGCGCAGCGGATACACGAACAGGTAGAGAAAGCCCAGGTCCGCGATCAGCACAACAAAGAGAACGAGAATAACGGCAATCAGCGCGGCGCGGCTGACGCGGGTGATGGCCGAGGTGAAGTCGCCTTTGCGCATCGTGTAGATGACGAACAGATTCATGTTTGAGTAGTCGGAGTCGATGATGACGCGGCTCACCACCACGAGGTTCTGCGTCCCGTTGACGTCAAAACGGTCGATCCACCGCTTCACCTCCACTGGCGACTCCGCCATGCCGCTGCGACCGCCCAACTGCGTGACCGCCGCGGCCATCAACGGGTCGCTGATTTCGTCCATGTAGAGGCTGCGTCTGGTCGGCACAGACGGCGCGTAGGGGCACGACGCGTCCCAGTTATCGAACTCTACCGAAGTGTTCTCGAGCCACGAGTTGAAGAGAACAACACCAGAAAGCACGTCCACGACCATGGCCCGGCCGTAGGCGTTGACCGACAAGAGGCCCTCGGGGTACAAGGCGACAAGTCCCTGCGGCTGCAGCGCTGCGCTGATGAGGCTCGGGTTGCCGAGGTAGTCGATGAACGGGTGGGTGTACGTGATGACGGTAGTGTCGTTGTGCGTGACGACGCGCCAGTACGCGTCCGCGCCGCTCTGCTTGTTCAGCCGCGAACCGTCTGGGATCGGCAGCGCGGTGCCCGTGTCCGCCAAGGCGTTCAGCGTCCGGCTAGTGAGATTGGACACGATTGTTTTCGATGAGGTGCCAGCCACGCGGTTCGTGTACCACGGCATCACGACGCTGTCCCACACGTTTGCTGGAGAGGCGAACTCGACCGTGTACTCCGCCGGCGTCATCGACTGTGCGGCGCAGTACTCCGTGGGCGGCTCCGTGTAGGTGTAGGAGGTCTGGTTAATAAAGTACCGTCGCTGCGAGGTGTTGTCGGTGATGTAGTTGCCAATCAGGAAGTTGCTCGCGTACTGCTGGGAGCAGTAGGCGCTATAGCCGGAGTAGGGGCTGCTGAAGGACATGTACAGCACGTACGGCGTCACCTCCGTGTCCACGAGAGCCTCGCACATGTGCTGCATCACCGTCGGCATCGCCTCGTTGGTCCACTTCCACGAGTGATTGGCGGTGGTGCCGACCCACGCCAGCGTAAAGCCATCCACCACGTTGGCGAACAGACGCAAATTCGACTCCACCGACCGCGTGAAGGACATGGCGAGCGACAAACTCAGACGCGAGGTTACGTAGTCGACGGAGTGTAGCGACACCGAGTAGAGCGGCACGATTGTCAGGCAGGCCAGCAGCACCACCGTGATGACAATGTTCACCATTACCGCCACCGCCAGCGGCACGCGACAGTTGCCGAGGAAGGCTTTGAACGGACCACCCTCAGCTCTCTCCTCAGGAACTGCGGCAGCGGGGACCTTGTGCGGGATGTCCGCAAAGCTGTCCAGCCCGGTGTGGCCCCGCGACGTCAACGAGTCCAACGGACGATGACTGCGAAGGTGAGCGACGCCGGCGGCAGACG
Organism: Crithidia thermophila; assembly: GCA_030849055.1. Classification (NCBI taxonomy): domain Eukaryota; phylum Euglenozoa; class Kinetoplastea; order Trypanosomatida; family Trypanosomatidae; genus Crithidia; species Crithidia thermophila. The sequence continues at coordinate 77,971 of JASAOP010002808.1, forward strand.
TCGCACTGTGCGACCCATCAAGGTAAGACGCCGCAGCCGTGCGCGGCAACACGGTCGCCTCCACGTCGGCCGCGCAGCTCCCCACAGCACCACCGTGCACAGGCGGGTGCTCGTACTTGCCAGGGCTGGACCGCCGACCCAGCGGATGGGCGCCATGGCCGCGTGAGGCGTCCAGCTCGCAGCTGAGACGCGCAGGCTCGCCCTCGCGTAGGGCCGGAGAAGAGCAAGAGGAGGAGGAAGCGGGGTGGGTGGTGGCACGCCGGTCACGCAGCGCCGCTCTGGCGCCAAAAACGGGCAGGGCCGCACCGGCAGCGGCGTACGCGCTCGGCACGCTGGGAGATCCCGGCTGCGCCAGCATGGAGTAGCCCACGGTGCTCGAGGAGCGCAGCGGGGTGCCATTGGAAGTAAACGTGTTGGTGTAATCGAGCGCGTTTGCGTTCTTGGTGGAGTCTGTGACGGTGGAAAACGACACATCGGGCTCCTCGCGGCGATTGCGTGGCTGCGGCGGCACCATTCCAATTTTGCGGGATGTGGCCGCACCATGAAAGCTGGTGAGGGGATTCATGGCGTTTCCAGAGTGGAGGCTGTCTTTCGAGGCCACGCTGAAGGAGCTGCTGAACTCTCTCGGCTTGCTCGCGTTGTTCTTCATGCTGATTTGTGACGACGCTGCAGTACGGTGAGAAGTCCCCATTCCAACGGCAACAGCAGCACTACCACCGGCGGCGACGGCGACGGGTGCGCTGCGCGACACTTCCGCGCCGGACATGAGAGGCACCGTGACGGTCGTCGTGGGACCGGAGGCGCTCTCGACGCTGCTGCTGGGCACGTTGTCGAGGGAGGTGGATAGCATCGACGTCGGCAGCGGGGGAAGGCGAGGCGGCGACGCGGCGGCGGCTGCTCGGGAGATGGCCGCAGGAACCTGAAGGGGGGACACCAGGCTGGCAGATCGTGGGTTGCCCTGCTGCACCTCCGGCGGCGTCGCCAACTGTTTCTTTAATGACATCGTAAACTAAAGATAATAAAAGGAGAAAAAGTGATTAAACTGCAAAAAGAAAAAGTAAAAAAGAAAGTGTCTAAAGCAAGGTTTCACGAAAAAGTGATAAGTTAAAGTTTGTGTTTACAAACCTCCCGTTTAAAGAAAAAAGGTTGTTCCAAATGAAAATAAAATGTTCTTTTAGTAAACTGCTTTAAAGTGGATACAAAAATAAAATTGTCAATACGCATACATGTGATTTCAAAGCAATTGAGAGAAAAAAAAAAAGGCAACTGAGGCGAGGCAGGTATTGGGCTTCGCACAGCTGGGACAAGTACACAAAGCAAGACGGCCCGGGGTATATCAGAGCTCGCAAAGCTTCGTGACAGCTGCAACACTGCAAAAGAAAATGAAGAAAAATTTAAACAACGACGAACAAAAATAGGGAGTATGAAAACAAATAATCTGTTTCTCTCTGTCTTTTGATGGCAACGTCTCTAAAGTGCTTTGTGTAAAATTGGATAATGAGAACGCGCAGAAGCCTACACGTGAATTGAATACAGTGATAGGAAGAGAAAGATAAAATGTGAAAGAGAAGAGTGGAATGATAAAGAAGAGGTAGCATCGGTGAGAAAAAACATACTATTTACTCGACAACAAACCAAATTTCAACAGTCAAACACCAAAAGAGCAAATACATGTCTGGTTGCATATTGTTTGTTTTCATAACGCAACTCCACATCTCGTCCCTTCCCGTCCGCTATACAAAATCAATGTGTTTTGAAACAGTATCAGGTTTGAGAAATCACCACTGAGGCAATAAGTGTATAAATAAAATAGGACATTGTGTTTTTCGAACGTGGAAGCAGCGCCTTTGTTTCTTCATCAACGATTTCGCGGTGCGCATTCCTGATGTGTCGCTTCCGCCCTAAACATCGGAAGGGTAAAGATCAAAGAGGTACGAGTTCACGTAGTGCGGCACCGCACTACCCGCCCGCTCCTCACGCACAACACGCTCGGCATCCGCGGCCGCCACGCCATCCACGCCGTCCGCCGCCGGTGTGGTAGCCGCCACCTCGAGAGGGGCAGCCCCCACATCGTTGAAGACAATGCGCAGTGGCACACGCGGGCCTCCGCTCGCGACGCAGGCCGGAGCCGATGCGGCCGTCACCTCCGCCGTCTCCGTCTGCTTCGCTGCAGCGACAAGAGCGCTCACGCGTGCCTTTGCGGACGCAGGGCAGCTGTCGCAGCTGCTGACGCGGGCGGCAAAAGCGTCGCGGGTGTGCACGGCACCAACAAAGGAGCTGTCGGCCAGCCGCAGCGGCACCACACCGGCAACTTCGCCAGCGAACACTTCCAGCGCGGCCGTGAGGTAGGAGCAGCCGTCCCCGTTCAGGGGGCCAAAGGACAGCACCGCAGAGGGCCGCTGGTCGCCGCCGGGTCCGCCGCGGAGGCTGTTGCGGTCGAGGTTGTGGTACTTCACGCCGTAAAAGCGGATGAGCGCCACGCACGTGGCGGGTGTCGTCTCGTGCGTGTTTGCCCCACCGCAGTGCCACGCATCGCCCAACGCGCCAGTGCTCGGGGTCAACCACACGTCCGCGTCAGACGACGGAGCGCGTCGCACCGCCCACACCGCATTTCGCTGCGCCTCTGTGAAGGCGTCGGCGCACACGAGAATGCGGTACTGCTGCTGCGTGCCGTCGGTGAATGTGCTGAAATGCTCCGCGGCGGCATGAATAAAGTCGTCGGCGCAGCTTGCGTCGAAGCCGGCGATATGAATGTAGTGCACCTCTGCGGCTGCTTGCTGCTGCGCACCGCGGCGAGTCGACTCGGACTGCACATCTTTCAGGAACTGGACGAGGGTGGCCATGCAGGACCACCCACTGCCTCGGCGAGGCTGCTGCACATGTGCTGCCCATGGCGCGACAACGTGCTCCTGCAACTCGCGTGCGTACTTCCAGAGCTTGCACTCCACCTTGTGCGTGCCCTCCTTCCAATCCAGCGCCTGGTCACGCTTGCAGCAGTACGACACCGCCTTGCAGCCGCCGCAGCGCAGCAGCACCTCGCGACGCCGCCCGCACCACCCACACTTCTTTGACGGCACCAACGAAAGATCGACCGGGGCCACGCGCAGCGTGTAGCCGGGCTGCGGCGGTGGCACCACCACCGCACGCGTGCTCGTCCTCTCCGCAGATCGCGACGCAGCATCAGCGGCGGCGTTCAGTGCCTCCGCATGTGCTCCGACAAAGTCAAGAGCTGCCACGGCAGCGGCCACCATCGCTGCCGTTGGCGGCAGCACCTCAATCTCCGTCTGCGCGGTGGCGATCGGGTTTGCCTTTGCTACCTGTCCGGTGGGTCGACGGTACAGCACGCGCGGCACGACTAGCCCACAGCATGAGCCCACGCACTGTGAGGCAGGTGCGCTTATCAGCGCCGCGGCGTCCTCGGGAAGAGAGGCGAAGTATGCCTCCAGGTCGCTGAACGGCGTCCCCTCGACAGGCGTGAGCTGCACCAACACCTCGCCGTCACTCGGCAGCGTGTCGGAGAACAAGAAGTGGATGTTCGAACGGTTGCCGAGCTGATCGAGAGTGTACTGCACGTCACCGCGGTCCTGCAGGAGGTGCAGCTCAGCTCCGATCGGCTGTGGTGCGAGCGGGCCCGGATCTCTGTTGTCGACGTCCACGCGCTTCTTTTCCTCAATAGGACGCTGAAGCACGATGACGTGCTGAAACGGTCTGTTCGTCTTTTCGGTAGCAGCGGAAGCTGAATTTGATGCCGTGGCAGAGCTCTCCGGAATTGTGAAGGAAGCATACTCCCCAATCTTTTTCTTCCACTGTGCGATACCGGCGTCGCGCTCGGCTCGCAGCTTGGCCAGCCCAGTCAGCGTCTCCGGATCGACCAGGGCCGCTGGCGGGGCCGCATCGGCGTGTTCGGCTTCTACAAACAGCGAAGTGTAAAGGCACGAAGGGAGTCGCGTCATGACCGGGTACAGCAAGTCGCGGCACTCCTCGGGCAGGGCTGGAACGGAGGCATCTGTGATGAAGGCGGCCATGCTCGGGCTCGCGTTCATCCACGCCACCGCGGCACCGACAACATCCCTCACAAACGACGAAACCTCGCCATTTGCCTCTGCTCTTTTTGCAGGACAGAAGCCGGGCGTGCCATCTGCGCACCTGAAATCCACAGAGCTCACACACCGCCCATCACGCACGTAGTGCGCACCCACCACCGTCGCACCAGCACCCGCAGCTGCTGCTGTAGCAGGAGTAGAATTCTCGTTCCCTCCGTTCGGGGTGCTCGCTGCACGGTTTGCATTTGGGTTCGCCTTCCAGTGCTTGTGCAGCACGTCCGCAACCGCAGGAGCGATGATGTCGTTGAAGACCGCCTCAGAAAGAAGACCCATCCGAGTGTACGCTGCGCCGTCCGCCACGCTGAACCACTCCAGCGACGCTGACGGGTGCAGCCCAGCGGGAAGGGTCCGCAAAAGTGTTCGCAGAGCGCCAACACCGCCACCGCCCATCGTCACGCTTTCCATTGAAGACGCGGACGCCGCATCATCGCGCAGAAACGTCTCACGCGGCACAGCGCCGCTGGGCAACACCGTGTAGCAGAGCAGGTGCCAATGAGAAGCGTCCAGCGCATCCGGGTGCCGAGGCAAAATGCGAGCAGCAGCAGCAGCGGCAGCGGCAATGTTGCTCTGTGTGGGTGCCTCTGCGATTTCAGCAACAGGACTCGTGGCATCCTCGGCACAGGCGAAGACGAGAAAGTACACCGGCGCCGTCGTGCGGTTTTCGACGGCGTCGTGCAGCCACCGCTGCGGGTAGTACGCGACGAAGCGCCAGTGGGTGTAGGATTTGCTGGCAGTGCTGAGCATGTCGATCAGCTCTGGCACCTCGGTGCACGGCCTGCCGCCACGAAGAAACGACTCTGCGCGAGACATGCTGTGGTATGTTTATGTACTCCGACAAGCCTTGTTCTACTTATTGAGTTGGTGAAGTAATATGTAAGCTAATACCGGTTTTATTTTCATCTTTGAAGTGTGCTAGCACGCAAAACAGACAACACGAGAAAAAGAAAGAGAGAGAGAGAGAGCGTTGAAAGTGATGAATAAAACGTAAAGAAACAGAGTGGCGATTCCGATACAGTGCATCAACACGTCTTGAAAACGTGCAGTCGAGACAGAGTTCCGCCGCCGAAGACTCACACTTATAAGTTCACTGCATCAACAAAAAGGTTTGAAGTTTTCAAAGAATAGCAAAACACTAATGCGCTCATTATGTTTCCTTTTCAATCAACGCGAGTCTCGAAGTGTCTGCAACAAACGTAACTATAGAGGAAACAGCCACTACGCGACATCACCTGTGACTCTGCCATCAATAACGCTCGTCGTACTGGACACGCTCGCAGGATTTATTTTTCTTTGTTTGTTTCAAAAAGTGAGATCATTCTTTCTCACAAAAAAGCAACGGAAGGTATCAACGACGCAGAGGTTCATTCCTCTCACCACAATTCACATTTCACTGTAGCACAAAATGCTGTAATTCTAAAAAAAAAAAAAGAAAAATAGCTCTAATTAGGTTAAAAAAATTTTGTTGGGAGTTGAAGTTTAAGAAGGCAAAAAAAAAAGGCTTTTGGTGTACTTGTGTGCGTTAATAAATCGGCAGCGGCGCGAGAAAAAACAAAAAAAAAGAATGTGGAACATAATCGCTACCAATTATAGTTTGTTCAAACTTTTTCTTCTCAGCACCACTGTACTGCTCACATCACCGCACAGGACGGACACCACGCGCGGCGCTCCCTGTTGTCGCTGCTGGTCTGCCCGCTCAGCAGCCCCGTCGCCTCCGTCGCCTCCGCGCGGCGTCGCACATCCAACTCCACCTCCTTGCGCAGGCGCGCCACCTCCGCCTTCTCCGCCTCCGCGGCGGCCAGCCTTTTCTTCAACTTCGCCACCTCCTCCCTCAGCGCCTCCATCGCCGTCTGCCGCTCATGCGTCTGGGCAGACAGGCTGCTCTGCAACTGCCGCATCACCACCACGTGGTCCGCGTTGCTCACCGCAGCCTTGTTGTCTGCCACCACGTTGTGGGCGACGCTGGCGTCCTGCTTGGCGACGAGCTCCGCCAGCCCATCTACGGCGGCCTCCAGCTCCTTCAGGCGCAAGAGCTGCGCTTTGCTCTTCGACACGGCAGACTCGAGGTCGCCGATCTTTGCCGCTGCCGCCGCCAGTGACGACTCCGCAGACTGCACCTTCGCTTCCGACGCCGCCTTGGCGGCTTCCAGCGCGGCAATAGTGGACTCGGCTTGCGCCTTTGCTGCTTCCAGTTCTCGGACGCGCTCAGCGTGCTTGGAGCCGGTCTCGCAGGCTGCCTGCAGCTCGCTAATTCGCTTCTCGTTCTCTGCCCTCGCGGTTGCCACGGCTTCAGTGTTTGCCTCCGCTGCCGCCTTGGCTGCGCTGACCTCCTGAACGCTGGCCTCCAACGTCGCCTTGGCGCTCTCGACAGACTTCAGCTTAGTTTCCAGCTCTGCCTGGACCCTCTCCATCTCCGCCACTCGGGCAGAGTGCTGCTCAGCGGCAGCGGCAGCGGACGCCTCGAGCTCCGCAACCTTGGATTGCGCCGCGGACTGGGCAGCCTCCAGCGCATGCATCTTCGCCTCCACCTCCGCCTTCGCCGCCTCCACGCTCTTCAGCTGCGTCTCCGAGTCGGCGCGCGCGGCCGCCAGCTCTGCGATCCGCGCCTCGGACTCCACCTTCGCCGCCTCCACCTCCGCCATCCGCAGCTGCGATGTCGTCAGCGCGGCCTCCAGATCCGCCACCTTCGCCTCCACGTCCGCCTTCGCAGCTTCGAGGTCCTTGATGCGGGCCTCCGCCTCCGCCTGCGCCGCCTCCACCGCCCGCACGTTGGCGTCCACCTCCGCCTTGGCGGCCTCCACTGCGGCCACGCGGGCAGCCGACTCCGCCTGCGCGGCTTCGAGCTCCTTCACACGTGCTGCGTGCTGTGCCGCCGCGGCAGCCGCGGACGACGACACCTCCGCAATCTTCGCCTCCGCCTCTGCCCGCGCGGCCTGAGCCTCCGCCTTGGCAGCCTCGATGGCCTCCGCCCTCGCCTCCGCCGCAGCCTTGGCAGCCTCCACCTCCTTCACCTTTGCCGCCGTCTCCGCGTGCGCGGCTTCGAGCTCTTTCAGCTGCGACTCGTGCGCGGCGCGGGCGGCGTCAACCTCCTTCAATTGTGACGCCAGTTGGGCGTGGGCTGCCTCGAGCTCGGCCACGCGGCCTGCGTGCGACGCCACGGTAGCAGCGCTGCTCTCCTCGAGAGCACGCATTTTTGCTTCCGTCTCCGCCTTGGCCGTCTCCAGCTCCTTCACACGGGCCTCGGTGTTGGCCTTTGCCGACTCCGCATGCCGGGCTGCTGTCTCGGCCTCCTCCTGAGCTGCCAGTGCGGCTTGCACTTTGCTGTCTGACTCCGCCTTGGCGGCCGTCAACGCCTCCACGCTTGCCTCCAGCTCTTGAATACGACTCGCCTGCTTCGCCTCCGCCTCCGCAGCAGCCGCAGTGGCAGATTTGCTATTCGTGCTCTCCGTCAGCTGTGCCTCCAACGCCTTCACCTTTGCCTCCAGCTGCTCTGCCTCTGCGGCCTTCTCCTTTAGGCGGGTGAGCTGAGTGCGGACGAGGTCCAGCTCCGTCTCCAGCTGCCCTTTGGCGTAGCTGGAGGTGCGTTCCAGGTCCTCGTACTTTTGGTGCAGCTCCGCCAGACTCTCCTGCGCGACATCCAACTCGAGACGCAGGTTCTGGTAGGCCTCGTTGTCGGTGGTCGCGGTGGAGTTGCTGTACACGCTGCCGCTGGAGCTGCGCGAGTTGCTCGTGCTGTACGAGGTCTGCGAGGCCGAGTCGTCGAATGAGGCATCGCCGTCGTAAGGGTCCTCGACATCCGGCGACCCTTCACGAAAGCCAAGACCGCTGCTCATCGGTGTCCGTCAAGCAGCAGAGAAAATGCTGGGAAAATGATTTTTTAGGTTCTGTTAATAGGTATTTTTTTTCTCTGACGAACAAAAAGAAAAGTAAAAATGACGAGAAAGAAAGATCTAATGAGGTGAAAAGAAATGGGTGCAATTTGTGCGGTATAGCTTCTTGTAAAAAAGGTTAATAGAATAGCACAACGTTTCCCTTGTAAAAATTTAAGACTTAAAAAGGTTTCCAAGGTTCAACAAAAGTTTGGAATACCTTTGCTTAATTTGATGTAATTGGGTTTGTCAAAAAATCGATGGCAAAGCAAAAAAATAGTGAGAAAAGCAAACCTTCTCACCTTTTTTTTTCCTCGGACTTCACGGTTGTTGATGCTGTAATCTATCTATGCCCGTTGTTTAAAAGGAAAAATGCTGAAAAAGAAAAGCTTATTACTTTTGGTGAACTACTCTTGAGAAGAAAGGGTGTACAGAAGAGGCAAATGCAAGCGCGCACACTTTGCACCGCTTTGGCAGAAAACCTTTTGAAGTACTCTTAAACAAGAAAACAAAAGATGTGTGTCAGTGCAAGACACTTTTTATTTTTTGTCGCATTTAGCGACGACGGCGTTTTCAGTCGGAAGGAAAGAAAACAGAAACGCAGACAGGTAGAGAAAGAGAGGCAGAGCACAAGATAAATTTGAGTCTCGTAAAGATAGCCATTTTCATTTTGCAAGCGGTTTTTTTACGGAAACAAAACTTAAATAGAAGTGATGAGAACACCTCCCAGGTGCACGACATCATCGTAAAACTATATTGTTCCATTTGAGAAATGGAATTCCGCACTGCACTCACAAACTGAGCAGTGCTTTCTTTATATTGAAAAAAAAAACTTTTCACATCAGCAAGTTGTAAAAACGCCGCTGCGACGCTATCGCTTTTCTAATATATACTTTCGATTTACATCAATAGCCCATAAAAAAAAAGGTGTTATAAGTTGTTCAACCACAGGCATAAGATAAAATAAAAATGTATCCCACACGCTTAGTAGCCATTTCGGACGACATAATAATAAACTTGAGTGACCACAAAGCCTTCAGGTAGTGACAATGGCACAAGAAGCGCTCCGTTGTGTGTCGACTTGGCTGAATACGCAACGGAGTACTGTCCGAGGTACATGTGATGGCCATCTTCGCTCACGGTGCTCTCAGCTGCGGTTGTTGCCGGAGAAGTCCACTCACCATCCACCTTTTTGTCCGCGGTAACTGAAGAGGCAACCGTTGCAAAAAGAATCAGCGTCGACTCTACGCCGTGACGGTCTGCCACGTCAGCCAGCACGCGCTCCGCGTCCTTCAAAGCCAAAACCTTCTCGCAATCCTTCTTCGTCGCGTGTGTGTCATGAGAGGATCCCCAGAGGCGTGGACCAGCCGCGCACAGCACCGTTGGACCTGTTTCGCTCGCCACCGTCAATATCTTTCCTCCCTCGACATCGGATGCGGTCACTGTACTTTCCGTCTGCGGTGCCACGGACAACGGTGTGCGGAACACGGCTATGGCACCCACACTGCACCGCAGCGTGCGGCTCGCGTCGCCGTTGGCGATTGAAATCGACGTCAGGTGCACCGTCTCCGTCGATGTGTTGTGCAGGGTGTAGCACACACGCCGCCACCCGTCCGTTCGCGCGGCGCCATCATCTTCATTACCACCATCGCCGCTAAAAGAGTGGACGCGCACCTGCACCCCATCGAGTCCCGCCACCGGCACTGTGGTCCCCTCCGCCTTCTCCCACACCACCGCGTGGAAGGCACCGCGTGTCTTCGTGAAGAGGCCCAGACGCAGTCCGCGGTGCATCTCCGTCGTCGTCGCCTTCCCCACATCGGCCACCTCGGGGGTGTCCAGCACCACCTCAATGTGCAGGGAGGCGTCTGCTGCACCCGCTGCTCCCGGATCAGCAGTGGCGGCGGGCAGCGCTGCTCGCACGTACCACCGTAGCACCTCCGCCGCCTCCATGGGCGGGATCAGGCAGCTCAGGCACCGGTCACCGAACCACGCCTTGTCGTAGCGCCACTCCGCGCAGACGCGTCCGCCATACATCGACCCCCGCATCGACGATGCTGGCACGCTAAACCGCAGCGCCGCGAACGGTCCGGTGCGTTTTGCGGCAGCGCCACCCACCAGCGCAGGGTCGGCATGGAAGCCCTGCGCGGAGGTGGTGGGCGGGGCCTCGAGAAGCAGCGGCGGCAGCGCGTGCGCCGCCGACACCTCGCACCACGCACTGGTCGTGGATGTAAAAGACGGCGAACCCGCGGCGCGGACGCCGGTGATGCGACGGCCATTGACGCTGAAGTGGTAGCCCACGCCGGATGCGAACGCCGTCCACGCCACGCAGTCTGCCGTTTTCTTTTCTTTCTTCTCCGCGGACGGGCGGAAGTCGACGACACGCGCGTGGTAGGCGAACTTCTCCTGCATTCGCGACCACAGCCGGCTCTCCGCCTCCTGGAAGCCGTCGCGGCTCCCTTTGCCCTCGCACTCCATCGCCCACCCCGGCGCGAAGAGGGCGACGGACAAGTTCGCGTGAACGGCCTCCTCGACGGCAACGTTTGTGTTGTAGCCGCCCCCGCCATACATGTGGCGGCCAAAGACGTCGACGCCGACAAACACGTCCGCTGCACGGGGCCCGGCAGCGGTCTTGCTGATGGCCATGTGCACTGGGTTCCAGAAGTAGTTGGTGAAGATGCCGTCGCACACGTCGAAGAAGGGCTTGTTGCGCGGCGTCAGCGCGTTTTGGTAGGCCAGCGTGCCGTCGATCGTGATCGCGTCGTACCACACCACAAGCCGACCACACGATGGCGCGGCACTGCGGTTGAGTTGCTTGCGCAGCTGTGTGCAGAAGACGATGAGCCGCTTCGCCATGGTTGGGGGCAGGTTGTTTTCAATGTTGAGAAGGTAGCCGTCGAAGCCGTACGTGTCGCACACGAGCACCAGCTTCTCGATGATCGCCGCCATGCGCTTCGCGTCGGACAGCAGCAGCTCCAAGTCCGCCACACCGCCTGCTCCCTCCGTGATGATCGTGCCCAGCACCGGCACGCCGCGCCGATGGCCGCCGTGAATCCACTCTCGCGGGGGAACGCTGATGCGCTGGTGCGAGAAGTACACAAAGCAGTCAGTGCGGTCCCAGTAGCCGACCGTGTAGGCACCTTCAACAAGCGCCACACGCTTGCTGGGCTCCCCGGTCTCCGTGCGTGTGCGGCGATCCGCCCGGGCAGTGTCGGCGCTCTCCTCCAGCACGAAGGCGCGCCGCTCTGCTGCCGTGTAGCCGCCACAAAAGTCGTGGCACACCAACAACCGCACCGACGAGCCGGCAGTGCCGCTGCGGGCCAGCGGCGAGGTGGGCGATGGTGACAACGACGACGTGCTCGGATTCTCCGACGTGCCGGTCTTCACCGCCCCTTCGCCGCTGCCACTCCCATTTGCACCGTCCCAGTCAAAGCTGGCGGCACTCTGTCGTGTGACGGGCTGCAGCGACGACGGCGGCGCGTACAGCAGCGGCGGCTGCCACTTGTGAAGCAGCTCCGTGAAGGAGCCGATGGCCTGCCCACTTCCCGCCCGCAGCAGCTCCGACATCCCCGCACCCACGTCGAGATCCTGAACGACGGCCAGCAGCGAGGCTGGCAGGCGGGCCGTCTCGCACAACACCTCCGCCGTACCGGTGACAACCACCGCACGTCCGGCGTACGGAATGACACAACGTCCAGACGGCTCCATCACGCCAGGGTGGACGCCGCAGCCCTGCTCCGCGCGTGCGACACCGAAGCGTCCGTAGCCCGAAAAGACGAACGATGACTTCGCCGTCGAGCTGACCAGCCGTGCCGGCACCCAGCAGAGACGCTCCTCCTCGCCACGCCGCACGCAGAGCACCTCGTACCCGCCCCGGACCTCCACCTCGCGTCCATCGCTGCTGCAATACCAGGCCTGCAGGTGCTGCTGGTCAGGCGAGAGGCGGCACTTGCCGAAACCGTACGGGCCCTCGGAGGTGCTGCCGGCGAGGCAGTGGATAGAAAAGAGCGGCGCTCCGCCTTCTACGCCGACAGAAAGGGGCGTCCAGTCGTGCGGAAACGGGGGGTAGCAGTAGCGCAGCACAGAGCTCGCATCACCAGCGGCTCCTGCTGCTGCTGCTGCTGCTGCTGCTGGGTGGTCTGCGTTGGACAACGGAGCCGCAGGTGTCGCGAGCGCCTCGCCAGATCCTTCCCCTTTTACGTCCTGCATCGTCGAAGTCGTGGCGGCACCTGACGATCCCGTTGTGCCAATCTTTGCCCGCTCCTTCGCAGCATCAGCGGCGGCGCCTTCGATGCTAGAAACGGTCACCGCCAGCATCTCCCCAACTCGCTCCAGCACTGCCGCACTGCCCGCCGCGTCGGAGAGGTACCACTGCTCCCCACCACTGCCGCTGCTGTGGGGGCGGCGGACAAAGCCGGCAATGCGCAGCACCTCCGTCACGCCGTACGGCTCCAGCGGCTTCAGCTTTGTCTTGTAGGCGTTGCTCTCCATCGACAGGGCGCGGTACTTCGCCTCGGTGGGGTGCTCGCAGATGTTCGACATGACCGTCTGCAGGAGCGTCAGGCCGCTGATGGCGCGCTCGAAGGCCTCCGGTGGGCTGCGTGGGCCATCCGCGATGGTCTCGTTGCTTTCCAGCATCACCTGGGCCAGCATCAAGTCCTCCTCATCTGCTTCGGTGATGACGGTGTGCGGGCTGAGGAGGCCGCGGCAGACATCTCCGCGAGCTGCGGTCGCAGGCGACGACAATGACGATGACGATGAAGGCGTTGGTGCTGGTGGCTGCGTGAGGGGTGCGGCAGACGGTCCTGACACTCCTCCAATGCCGGCGCCGTTCGAGGTCGCCTGCTCCAACATCGGCCGCAACATCTGCCCCATCGGTGTCGACAGGAGCGACGGGATCATGTCGATGATGTCCTGCGGGATGTGGCGGCCGAGAAGGTACATGCTCGCCGCGTCGGAGAAGCTGTTGCAGTTGTTGTTAAAAAGGTGATAGTCGTTGGGGCCAAAGCCGGAGCGGCGCTGCTGCTGCGTCCAGGCAAAGAACTCCTCCTGTCGCTTGCTGGTCTGCCCAAGGACCTCGGTGCGGTAGGGCGGGCCAAAGCGCGTGCGGCCTGGGTTGGGGTCTGCCATAATGCCGACGCCACCGTCGAAGTAGTACTCCTTGCCAAAGACGACGATGGAGGTGTGCCAGATGCCTTCGATGGGGCGGCCGATCAGCATGGGGCCCATGCTGCGCGCCATGCCCTGCGTGAGGTCGTAGCGGTAGAGCGACACCGTCGAAGTGGCCGAGGCGGAGGAAGAGGACATATGTGTGTCTGGGTGGTTGAGTGCTCGAGGCAAAACAAAAAAAGTAGAACAACAACGATACTAAGAAAAGGGTGGCAACACGAAAACAAAAATTCCGATACTGGCAATGACAAGATGGCAGTAACTTCAGTGGAGAACGGATAAAGGGAAAAAAAGGAGAGATCAGTGCACAGCGTGATAATTTGGATAGCCGAAAAGTAGCTGAGTTTCGCTCCGCTCTGTGGAACAATACTGCGGGTGAGTAAATTGGGATGCAACGTGTCAAAAGCGGGGTATTTGATGAAGGGCACGTTGCAATAAAAAAAAATTATTATAATAATAATCATAAGAGCGAACAAATACGGAGAAAAAGAGACTGCATTATTATTCTTGGTGTAATTCCATCATTTCCAAAGCTACGCAGAGTGGCCAGCCAAAGAATCGCAGAGAGGCACCAAGCGCTCAACGATGAGGAGCACGTATGCGTTGTTTCATTTGCTCTCTCTCGCTTCGACTTCTCTAAAACCATGCGATGGTACAAGCAGCAGATGAAGGTTGCTAGTAATGCCGCTGAATGCATAGCTACTCTCTTCTTTATCGCAATTCCGTGCCATCGACTTCGTGTTTCTTGTTCTTCGTTTTTTTTTTTTGTTGCTGTTGTTGTTGTTGTTCCACTCAAAAATTGTTTTATTGCTCGCAGAGAGCGCTTAGTTCGGCGCTCATGACGCGCTTCGCTTTCGCCGTGGCGGAGATCATGTCCGGACCATTTAACGCATCCAACGCACGCTCCAAGTCGTGGCGCAGCCGATCCTCGATGCGCTGCAGCTCCCTCGCGGCACCGCCAGCCGCAGTCCCTTTGGAAGTGGCCGGCGCGCTGTCTTCGGAGCTCGCCACACCCGTGGAGCTGCGCGGCGACGGCCCACCAGCGCGACTACCAGTTCTCGTCTCCTCCCCTGACTCCTCCGTCAGACCCAATGTGCGCTGCAAACACGCCTTTGCCTCCGCGTCGCCGTCCTCCCGCTTCCACCCGCCATTCGTCATCGCGTCCGCGTCTCTCGCCCGTTTGTGCCCTCCGGCACTGCCGTGCGCGGCCTCCGCCACGGTGGCAGACGAAGCGCTGTCGCCGCCGAAGGACGGGCCTGTTTTGGTGCCGCACACAGGGCAGCGGCCCTCCTCCATGTCCATCTCCGCTGCAGACGCGTAGCAGCTCCGACACACGGGAAAACGGCAGCACCGCGTCAGCATCTCCTCAAACGCGGGAAGGCGACACAACACGCAGACGTGCATGTTCGCCGGGTCGTCGAGGCCCGTCAGGTTGTTGTAGCGGCCTTTCAAGATGGGGAAGAGCTGGCTGGCCAGCGCAGCCGCACGCTGCAGGCGCAGCGGATCTGACGCGGGTGCGGGGCCACCGCTGACGGCTCCAGCACGACCCCCCGGCCGCGGGGAATCGGCGTGCAGTTTGGACAGCTGTGGCGGAGGGCTCACACGACTGCCGCTGAGAAGGCCGCCGGCGAGGCCTGCCCGGTCCGGCACCTCCACAGCAGCGGAGGCCGCACTGATGGCGCTCATGGTGCTGGCCGTAGTGGTGGTGGCAAAGAGCTCCTCCTCCATCTCCTGAATGCGCCGCTGCTGCTCCAGCCGCTCCTGCTCCTTGCGCGTCGTCTCGTCATCGGCGAGGTGGCGCTGCGAGACGGTGATGGTGAGGCGATCGTACGTGTGCAGCTCCTCGTCACCGTGCACGGGCACCGCAAGAAGTCCATCGCGGGTCAGCGTGGACGCACTGCCATCCGTGCTGGTGGCACTGCCGCTCGCGCCGCTCATCGTCGTCGACCCCGGCGGCGGGGGAGTGGTCGAAGTGCCGCCCTTGGTGTTGTGTGCATCCCGCACAGGAATGAGCTTGCAGATGTCTAGCTTGTAGCGGCTCATGTTGATGCGGTGCTCTTGGATGGCCTGCTCGATGATTTTGCTTGTCGTGGTGGTCTCGCCTGGGAAGCTCATGATCAGATAGCGTCCAGAGGCGTCCGGGTGACTGCCCAGGAGCTGGTACTGCACCACGCCCTCCATGGTTCACCGTGAGAAGTCGAGTTTGTCGAAAAAAAAAAATGTACTAGATGCAACTCCCCGAGAAGCGTGGCTAACGCAGAACGAAACAGAAAAAGGTGGAGAAGAAGCAGGCAAATCTACGCTACGACTGTTGTAGCTGATGTTGTAAAGTAAAATCGTTTCTGCTGTGACAGAAAGCAAGTATCCGGAAAAAAAAAGAGAAGAAAGAATTAAGTTCAAAAGCGAAGAACAACCAGTGGTGAGTAAAGAAGGAGATGGAATTAAGTAACGTTTTTTTCTTGGTTTAACGGCACGAAAAGGACTACTTCAATGTAGCCTCTGTGTTTTCGACCTGGAAACGAACGAGCAGTGCTGCCTGAAAAAGCCAAAAGTGTCTAATTAACAGGAAGAAAATCGCTGACTTCTCGCTCAAGAAAAGCCACTTCGTGCAAACTGATAGTCAGAGAAAACTCTTCTTAAGAAGCTCAAAAATTGTTTTACTGTTTATTTTGATTTTAGACAGGTTTGTTAGTGTACATAACAGCAATAGAAAGTAAATAACAGAAACAAGTTGAAGTAAGGTCTCCTCGCACTCACCTCAAAGCCTCCTTTCGTAACTGCCGAACCGCAACTATTCGAAAACTCACTGCGACAAAAAAAAAAAAATAATAAAGTTAAACCCATTCAAAGATAGCTCGACTACTATACATTTTTCCGTTTAAGATCAATTAAACCTCCCGCCTTCAGAGAAAAGAGCATTAGTCGCACGTCTTGTTGACCCAACGGGTCATCGGCTCGCTCGTAATGGAAGTCAGGATGCGTGGACCGCCTACACCAGACCCGGCCGACGCGGCTGTCGCGCCGCCCGCCTGCCCCTTCGCTCCCTTCGCCTTGTACACAGTGCTGCCATCCTTGTCCACGTAGTACCACTCGGCATCGCGGTTGGCGTCACGCTTTGCCTTGAGCTGCGCAATAGCCTCCTCCTGCGGCACCCCATCGTAGCCGAGCGTCGACAGCACGTTGACGCCGTCGAACTGATTCTTCGGCTTCGTCGTGCGGGGCTTCGGGTGCTGCGCATGGCGACGCTCCGCCTCGACGACGGACGGCCGCTTGTCGAGCTCGCTGGCCGTCACGCCACCTTTCAGCCGGCGCTCCGCCTCGAGGGCTTGCATCTCCTCCCGGTTCTTCTGGCTATTCCAGTCAACGGAGCGGACGAAGTGGGTGCGGTCGGTGGCGTAGCTGTCCGCCTCCGGGGCCACGTAGTCGGTGTGCATCACACTGCGCTTTTCGTAGGTCGTCTGACAACCCGTAAAGACGCTGCGGAACTCGTTGCGGTCACGATTTGACGTCCCGCAGTGCAGCAGCCACACGCGTGTTTTGGGCTTTCCCTCGCTGTCCGAGAGCACGGCGCCGTAGTTTTTGAGCAGCAGCCGCACCTGCTCGTGCTCCACCGTCGCCGTCGCGGCTGCCGCGTAGGAGGGGTCCGGCTTCGACGGGTCCTGCTTGTAGATGCCGCTGCAAATGGCGCGGAACTGGTCCCGCTGCAGTCCTGTGGCGGCCATGTTGTACCAGTACTCCACGTGTGGTCGCTTATCCGCGTCGAAGAGGGGGTAGAAGGACTCGTTCATCAGGTGCCAGTGCGTCGACGGGTTCTCCGGCTTCGCCTGCATCAGCTTCCGACGCGTGTTCATTTTTTTGTCTGTTTTTTTTTTTTTTTTTGCCTCTGCTTAGTATGCTACGAGGAGAAAGCCGTCGTGCAACTTGTGGAAAGAAACTGTTTGTGAGTTTTTTTTTTTTTAAACGAGAAATTTCCAATTTTTGTGTTGTACGTTTTTATCGCTGTAATGGAAGGTCAAACAAAAAAAAAAAGGAAGGAGTGCAAAGCAAAAGAAAATTTTTATCTTTAAGATTTTGCTAACGCGAAACGCTTTTGTTGCGTAAATAAAATGTAGCTAAAATAGCACTTGTTGGCGGAGCACAGCAGGTAAATTTTTTCTGCAGTATACAGAAAGCACGTCACAACTAGCTAGAGAAAGGAAACTTTGTTGCAGCAACTATAGTTGCAGAAGTCTCCTAATTGAAGTTTTTTATTTTTTGTGTATTTTTTAAATCTCTAAAAGGGTTGCGCAAACAAAAGCACGTAGCTGTACCGTCGCTCTCTTCTTGTTGACAAAAAAAAATGAAAAAGAAGAGGGGCTCTATTCTAAAGCGTAGCATGTAAACAAATGAAAAAAAGAAAAATTTCTTGCACAGCGCGTTTAGCGCCACTAGGAAAACAAAGAAACCTTCAGAACAAAAGGCTAATCTTCGGTCATCTTGCCGCTTCGCTCGCCGTGGTCGATCTCGCTCTGCTCCTGCGCTGCCTGGGCAAGACCCGCCAGCTCGGCAGACTCGCCCTGCGGCGTCATGGCCACCTGCACCACAGACGAGCTGTTGACGCTGACGAGGCCTCGGAACGTCTTGGTCCAAATATCGAACACCTTCGCATCGCACGTGAGGATGTCGACGCTCCGGGAGGTGTGCTCGCGAATGTCATAAAACCACAAGCTGAAGGCGCCGTCGACCGGCATGCGCGCACGATGGCCGCGGCCCTCGCGACAGCCAATGATTGTGTTGGGGGACTCAAGGAAAGGGCGAAAGCACGCCGCCTGCGGAGTTACCGTGACGCCGACAAGGTTGTCGAGCGGGATGGCGTCCAGGATGTGCACGCCCGACTCGTGCAGCGTCATGACGAGGTGCGGCACCGGCTCCGTGCCAGCCTCCAGCCGGTTCACGGGCAGCATGCGTATGCGGAAGAAGCGCTCCTTGGGCCACTTCGACGGCGCGTAGTAGACGAAGTAAGCCCCCTCCTGGCAGAGGTCCAGGTAGTGCAGGAAGAGCTCTGCCATGTGGTAGTCGACAAGCTCGCGGTAGCGTGGGAGGTAGATGCCGCGGTGCTGCAGCAGAATGAGGATGATGCCGTGGCTGGGGTGGCGGGCCCACACAAAGGGCGTCTCCTGCGCCTTCCGCAGCAGCTCTAGCGGCACCACGGGCTGCGCGTCCATCGCCTGCACCACGGCGTCCGCGAAGGACAGCGGATCAGCCTCGTCGGCGTCCCACAGGTCATCGGAGTCCTCACTGGTGCTGCTACTGTCGCTGTCGCGGTCACTGCGGTGGTGGTGGCGCCGTCCACGCGAGTGACGACGTCGGCGGGAGCGTCCGCTGGAGGAAGTAGCGGAGGAGGAAAGCGATCCTACGGACGAAGCCACATCGAGGCTCGTCGCGTCATCGCCCAGGTTTTCGTCCGTCCAGCGATCCGCGCGGGCTCGAGAGCGGCTGTTGACAAGCCCATTGCTATCGCTCGCGTTGTCCTCGTAGCGGGCCCGGTCGCTGGCACCTCTGCCGGTCGCGTAGGAGTTGCTGGTGGCCAGCGTCCTCGTGCCGCCGCGCCAGTCGTCATCAGACACCCCAACGCCGCCGAACAGCGAGGGCTTCGTGGCGGGCTTGGCGCCAGTCGAGGTGCCGACGTACGTGGACGTGAAGACGTTTCCGGCCGGCCTCGTCTCGTAACTCTGTGCATAGGGCCCCGCGTTTGATGTGCTGCCAGGAGCTTCAGCGAAGCGGCGGAAACGATTCAAGAAGTCCTCGCGAGGCGCCTGCGCCGTCATAAATGGCCGCTGCCCTACCCTGTCACGCGCAGCATCTGTCCTCCCTGCGCCGCCAGACGAGGAGCCCCACGCGGGCACCCGGCCGGCGTCTCCTAAGAACACGTTTGGCTCTCGCGGTGCCGAGGCGCTCGGCGAGGCGAAGAGCGGCCGCGTCGCGGACGGACCAGGCGTGCTGCGGCTGCCGCTGTTCGCAAAGCCGGGTCGAGAATCGAAAGGGTCGGTGTAGCGCTGCGGAGCCCGCTCCGACGCGAAAAGGCCTTGCCCATTGCCAAGACGAGAGGAGTTCGCGTTGTCGCTGAAGCGAGGGATGGGCGAGGGTGGAACGGCAGCAGCAGCAGCACCAGCTCCGCCGCCACCTGCTGCCCCGCCACCGCCACTGGCGCCATCGTAGTTGTTCCAGTCGCTGCTCATCGTGTTGTTCGTCATGGAAGTGTTGTTGTAGCTGCTGCTTGTGTTGAGCTGCTGGGTGTAGTTGCCATAGCCGGCATTCGCGGCACCGGAGGTGTTGAAAGGGGCTGCCGTGTGGTTCAGTCGAGACGCGCCACCGGCGTTGCTGTCAGCCCCACCAGACGTGTTGCGTGACGCGTTGAGCTGCAGCCGTGGAACAAAAGAGTCCATCTGCGTTCTGTGAAAAGCAACCTCACCAGCCAACACAGCGATCAGAAACAAAGTGGAGAGAATGAGGAAAGGCGGTGTTTAATGTGTTTTCTTTTTTTTTCTAATTTCGGCAATTAACAATCAACGCTGGATGCGATGACGCAGCCTCAAGAAAAATATCTTTCTGTGGAAGCACCGCGCTGTGGAAAGGGCAACAAAGAGAGAGGGAATTTAAAAAGAGACAAGTAGTTTTAGAGGAACCGATCACAGTATCAATTTCTGAAATGTCTGTGAAACTGCTGAAGCCTCAGGAAAGGCTCGTAGAGGTAATTGAAGTAGCCTTTTCTGCTTGACAATGAAGCAAACTGAAGAGAATCCTCATTGTCATTTTGTTGAGAGCGAAGCGCGTAGTGAGCCACCCTACTCAATAGAAAAACAAAAGGATCACTTTCCTTTTTTCTTTCCAAAAAAAGTTGAAAGATTTCCGATCGCCAGCCGTTGAAAGAGTCGCGTTTTCCAGACGGCATGCGTTCGTGTTTTTTTTTTTCTAACAATTTTATTGGCTTAAGAAAAGCTCGGGAACAAACAAACTGAAGCATCAAGGTTATATGTACAAGAAAGAGTGGTACATTGAAAATAGTAGACATCAATAGAGGAAAGAAGCTGGACGAAAAAAAAAGAACGTGAGCTAATGGAGAAAAGGGAAAAAAGGAAAAAGCAACGCAGAGTTGACTTCTAAACCGCATAATACATCAAATCGCTCGAAAAAACAACGTGAAGAAAACACAAGTACCACACATTAGCGCTCTGTCGCTTTTCCTCGCACATCACAAAGAGGAGATGCACTAAAGCAAACCAAAATCATCTAAGTTCTCAACAGGAACCATCAAAGAAGAAAACATAGAAGGGCAACAGAAAAACGCTAGACAGCAGCCCAATGCGAGTGACGCTTGCCTTGTTTAAAAGTCGCCATCATGCGCACACAGTAAACTCCGCTGCATCGCTCAAAGCTCACTGGCCCCACGAGTCACACACACGGCACAAAACTTACAACCTATCCGTCAGCTGAGATGTCCTCAGGCTCCCCCTGACGAGTCTTGTGACGGCTGCAGTGCTGCGTGGGCGGCGTCGACGGCGGCCTGCGCCACGGCCTTCTTCGCCAGCGTGCGGTGCTGCAGCTCGATGGCGTCCACCACGGTCGGCAGCAGAAAGCCGTCCAACATGTCGCAGACCGCCTCTTCGGCCTCCGCGTCCGTCGCGGGCTCGCGCGGCGATGGGCGGGCGGCCTGCCGCGCCACCTCTGCCTGCACCGCCACCGCCATCGCCGTCTCCTCCACGGCGGCGCCGAGCACGTCGTCGAGGAAGCACTCCACCGTTGTGTCGGTGGCCCGCACGTAGGCGGCGTAGGCGACCTCGTTGCGGTCCCGCCGCTGCCGCACCTCCGCCCGCCGCGCCAGCTCGGCGGCCTCGCGTGTCTGCCGCACCGTCTCCGCCTCCTCGCGCAGCTGCCGCAGCTGGGCCATGTCTTGCTGCCGCACCAGCTCCTGTGCCAGGAAGCCAAACGTGTCGTGCACGACGGCGCCGAGCGCGGTGCCGAGCAGCGCGTCCATGTCGGCCTCCCTCTCCGCCAGCGCCGCCTCCTGCTGCGTCTCCGCGGCGGCGCGCATCTCCGCCGTCTGCGCCGAGGAGGCGGCCTGCAGCTCCTCGATGAGTCCGCGGCAGCGCTCGCGGCCCTCGAAGAAGTCGTTCTGCACCGCGCGGCCGCGGAGGAGGCGCTGCAGCAGCACGCACGCGTCCTCCTCGTCCTCCTCGTCGTCGCCGTCCAGCTCGAGCACCGGCGTGGCGGGCCGTTGCAGCTTCGGCGTGGCGCGGTAGAGGTCGAGCACCTGCTGTGCGTGGCGCTCCGACGTCTCGCCGGCTTCCTCGTTGGTGCGGTGGATTTTGTTGTGGGCGTACTCGAGCGACTGCAGCACGCGCTCCGCCTCGCGACGCTGGTAGAGCGTCGGCAGCCGCTGCACCGCCTCGTTCTCCGGCACAACGAAGGTCTGCGGCGACACCTCGTCCATGCGGGCACCCCGGTGGGCATCGACGAGCTGCGTGCCGTTCATGTCCGACAGCAGCTGCGGGCGCACATCGTAGTTGAAGGCCTGGCGCGCCATGCGCTGCTGCGCCTCCAGACTGGACGTGTTGGCGCCCCCCAGCGTGGTCGTGCCGTCCATGGGTGGCGGACCGCCGCTGATGCCGTAGCGCGAGTAGGCGGCGATGGACGGGCCGGTGTTACGTGCCGTCGCTCCGGCACCGCCGCCACCACCGCCGTGCGTCACGGCAAGCGTGGACCCGGCGTTGGCAGTGGCCGCACCACCAGGTCCGCTTTGCGCCTGCAGCGCCGCCATCTTCTCATTTCCACGCTTGTTCGACGCGGTGCGGCGCTTCTCCAGCGACGTGAGCTTGCCGTTGAGGGACTCGAGGTATTGCGCCTTGATACGCTCCAGCCGCTCGCGATTCGACTCCTCCCTTGCCGACTCGCGGGCCAGCAGGGACTCCTTCAGGCGGTCCAGACGGCGCTGCTGCAGCTGGGCCACGTGGTCCTCGCGCTCCGCCCACTCCTTCTCCTCGAGCTCGTGGAGCACCATGTAGCGCGCCTCCACCGAGGCGGCATCGGTGCCGGTCGGCAGCGCCGCCTCCACCTCGCGACGGCGGCGCAGGCGCTGGATAAGCTGCACCTCCTCCCTCCCGGCCGGCAGGGCGCCGTTCTGGTAGGTCAGGTTCTGCAGCGACAGCACCTCCGGCACCGGGGCCCCATCAGGAATGAAGTAGTCCGGCGTGTACGGGTCCGTCTGGGCTTCGTTTTGACGCGACACGGTTTGCACGGAGGTGGTCACGCGGCCTTCGCGCGTGGAATGGCGGTACCCGGCGGACCCGCGCATCCTCTCCCCCTCCCCATCACCAGCCGCATCGTCGTCATCGGGATGGAGGCTGGGCAGGTGGTAGGGCCGCCCTCGGTTCTGTTGCTGCTGCCGAGATGGCCCACCGCGGCGCACCACATCTTGGGCACCGGCAGAGCCCGTCTGCCGTGGGTGCCAGCCCATGGTGGAGGAGGGACGACGAGGGCCGCGCTGACGGGCCCCGCTGCCGCGTCCTCCTGGCGCCGACTCGCCCAGCATCGCCGCGTTGGATGGCATGGTGAAGGACGGGCAGCTCGCAGCGAACTGTGCGGGGGCGGTGTCGGCGTGGTGGTCGAGCACCGTGTTGTCAGGCTCCACCGGGCGACGGAAGAACTTCACCCGATCACGGCCGGCCACCTCCGTCGGAAAGCCGCGACCGTTCGGCACATTCTGCTGCTGCTGCCTATACATGGCTCGGCGTACCCGTCGCTTTGCCTACGTTTTCCTCGTAGATGAAAGGAAAGAAGAAAAAGCAAGGAAAGATCGTAAATTACTTCCTTGGGAAGAAATAAACAGTTTCTAAGAAACAAGAACCAGCTCTGCCTTTTTTTTCTTCTAGCAAGTGATCGAGAAAGGATGATGGAGTTTTGCTTTTTTTGTTAAAGTAAAGACCAAAATAAAGGCAACCGCTTTAACGATAAAGAGAGGGCAGGATTTTGAGGAGGTGGTGATTGTGTTTGGGAATGAGGAGGCGCAAAGCAGAGTGAGGGTGAGGAGAGATGAGAAGAAAAATTGCGGCAGAGTTCGCTGCATTCAGCGCACGAAGAAATCAGGAAAAGTAAAAAAGTCTCGGAGAGCACGCAGCATAGAATCTTGTCGGACTTTTTACGCGGTACTGCGAATAATCTTCTTCCTCAATTCGGAAACATTTTGTGGTGAAACGCGGGCGGAACATTCCTTTAATTTCAGTACGTTGACAACATTCTTTTTTGTTGTTGGAAGCGTTAATTCTTAGAACACTGTGAGTACACCTTAAAAAACCTGAAGCAACGATTCACAAAGCAACTAACCGGGTCTGTCGTAAAGAAAAAAGAAGAGAAGTAGGGCAACAAAAACCGTTAACAAGAAAAAAAAGTGTATTTGCAAGACAAAAGATCCGAAAAAAAAAAGAGAGAAAAGCAGACGGAAGGAATTAAGAACCGCGCTTTTGCGAGTATTATCAGAGGTAAGATCACCTTTTTTTGAGTTTGTGAGCCGATGGGGAAAACAAACTGTTTTACTTGTTTTCGTCCTCACACTCTTTTTTTCATCTGGTTCTTTTTTTCCCCATTCCTCTCTATTTCCTTAGCTTACGACTCGGCAGCACCAAAGCGGAAAATCGACGACTTCACACGCGAGTTTACTCCCGTGAGGTACGGACGGGCCTGGTAGAAGAAGAACATCACCATCGGGAAGCGAATGAACTCCAGCAGCTCATTGATGACAAAAGCAAACCCAAAGTTGGTGTACGTGTCCCACGCCTCAACACGCTCAAAGAACTTCTCCCGGTCCATGTACTGCGACAGCAAAAAGTACACATACTCGAAGGCAGCCTCCTTGCTAAAGAGGCCTGACGCAAAGCCAAGGTAGAGGATGCCGAGGGTGCCAAAGTACGTGGCGAGGTAGAGCAGCGTGAAGGCTTTACCCTGCCGTTTAAAGAAGCGGTAGCCCTTCTTGAACCGTCGCGTCTGATCGTCGCGGATGCGATCCATCTCCACCTCGAAGGTGCGGTCCGTCTCGTCCGCCACCTCGCGATAGCGCTCCTTGCGCTTCTCCAGCATCTCCTTCCGTTCCTCCCGCTCCTTCGAAAAGAGGGCGGTGTTGCCCTTCGTGCTCTTCGAGTCCGCCTCACTCATGTACTCCTTCGTGCTCTTCGTGACCCAGCGGTTGTGCAGCGCGCGCTTGTTCTTGTTGATGCCCTGCAGTGTCTCGCTGGTCTGCTCAAATTGGACAAAGCGCTTCGACATGACAAGCGACGCAGAGCCACTTGCCCCTGCAGCGCCGCTGCTGGCACTCGTGGCGCCAATGCTGCTGCCGGGGAGGCTGGAATGCAGACTTCCGCCACAGGAGCTGACGGCACTGCCCATGGCAGCTGTGCGGAGCAGTGGCGCCGTTATTCTGCACGACGCGCGCGCCGCGCCGTTAGTGAGGTGCGTTCCAACAATGCGTGACAGCATTTTCTTTTGAACACTCTTTGTTGCTGCTGTGATCTCGCTGACTTCGGGATGTCAGCCTGACAATCACACAAGAGCTGCTAAGGTACCGCGAAAAAAGAAAAAGGTTCCTGTTTTTTGAGTTTTTTTAGCTGGAGGTGACCAGTAGGAAACAGAAGGGATAAAAGTGTTCAAGAGGAAGTTCGTTGAAAGACCACACTCACCGAAAGTATGCATCAAATTGGGAATTAAACGGAGGTAGGAGAGTCAAATTAACTTTTTTTTTTTGGAAAAGCAAATTTGTAAGAAAGCGAAGCGAAAAGCAGAATGTTCCTTACGTCTGTTCCGCTTCTGTCACGTTGCTCTCGTCCTCCAAAATTTTGCGATGAATGCAAACCCCTGCTCAGTAAAACCCACCACCACCAGTGTTCATTTTGAAACTCCATGTATTTTCTTTTTGTTCTAAAATCGATAGTGTAAGAATAAGTAGATTGTGGTTGTGTGAAAACGGGAAGAAGAAAAAAGAAAAAAGACAAGCATGCGCCTAGGCCTTTCCGTCCGTTTTCACCTTGGGGCGGCGGCGGAAGAAGCGTACTCCCTTGAGCACCCAATGCGCAAAGTAGGTCGAATACGGCTTCGTCGCGTAGTACACGACCACCAGCAAAGGGAAGCGGATGACCTCCACCAACTCGTTGATCACAAAGGCAAACCCGAGGTTGGCCCACGTGTTCCACGCGGCGATGCGGGCGTGCATCTTATCGCGGTTCACGTAATCGCCCAGGAAGCCCAGCACGTAGTCGAGAATGGACTCCTTGTGGAGCGCGTTGGTGGCGAAGGCGACGTAGAGCGCAATGAACGTCGCCGGATAGAATGGAGTGTAGAAGAGGGTAAAGTCCTTGCCCTCGCTCTTGAAGGAGTGCCACCAGCGCCGCCACCAGCTCTCCTCCTTTGCGCCGGATGTGTCCTCGTCATTTTTTTGCTCGTTTGTTTTGGTCGCGGTGTCGGAGTGCGGCTCTTCTCCCCCTTCCTCGTCGCTTCTTTTGGCGGGTTGCGTGGACGCACCGTCCGCCGTGGCGCCGTGGGCAGCGGCAGCGGGAGGATGGCTAGCAATCTCACCATCAGCCTGCGCGATTACTTTTTCTTCTCCTGACGCATCCTTCTCAACAGTAGAGGCACCCGAAGCGGGAAAAGAAGAAGAGTCGGTTGCAGAGCTTTCCTTCTTCTCAGACAACGTGTTTTCTTGAGGAGATCTTTGTGCATCAGACGACGTGTGCACCGCACGCCTGGTGAAGTAGATGGAAGCCAAAGCGTTGTGGTGGTCGGTGAGTGCGACGGGGGTGCAGAAAGCAGATTTTGACGGTGGCAGCAACGCACGTGCAAAGGAGATAGTGCAGCTGCGCGGCTGCGTCAACGGACTTTGGAGCGGAGGTGCAGCGGCGATGTTGGCAGACGACCTCTTCACAAAGCTTCGCACGCAGAGCGGCAGCGCCGGACATCCAGAGATACCAGCCACAATTCGCGGAAGCATGTGTAAAAAAGGGGGAAAAAGGTAGAATTGTGGTGCTAAACAAGAGAGAGAATAAAGAGAGAGAAAAGGTGCCTGTGCAAATTGAAAAACAAACTTTAAGCAAAGTATAGAAAATATGCCAAGCAACGGAGACTATAAAATAGGTTTGAAAATGAAAAAGGTCGGGAACAACTCAAGGTTGAGTTGTAGGAGAGCACAAAACTCAAAACGCAGGATTAATACAAGCAAAAAAAGATGCAGTAAAAAATAAGGAGTTCTCTTAAAAAAAAAATATATATATATATATTGTTAGTCGAGAGTGTAGGAGCAAAATTTAAAAAAAAAAACTTGATGGCGTTGATTGGAAAACCTTCCAAACGATGCTCACACTGAGTAAAGCAGAGTATCAATAATTTGGCGCAGCAACAACTGGTTGCTTTTTTCAATTGTTCAGTCAGGATTATCAGAAAAAAAGGAGGAAAGATTTTCTTGAACAAGGAGATTTGGTTTGAGCTGAAGAAATACAACACATAGACGAACGCATTAAAAAAAAAATTAAATTTTACTGGTTTATCTCAAGGCTACACAAGAAGTTACAGAAGTCGCCGCTGTCATCATTTTTCCTGACCAGATGCACACAATTTTGGATGTCCAACATTTCGCTTTCGAGTGATAATGGAGCATTTGGATAACAGCACACCCATCACAACCCTCTCTACATTTCAGAATAGTATTTGTTCTTTTCAATTATGTGAATAAAGGTGTGCCTTCGTTGTGTATAAGAAGATTAAAAGGCTGTGAAGTAATGTTTATAAACGTTTGGAGGTCTCCATGTCGAGGCCCACGCTCTCCATCTCTGCCTCTCGCACGGCGTCGTTGTCGAAGTTCGCGCTGCCACTTTCGGAAACCATTGTCTCATCGGAGTCGCCTGCTGGGCTCGCGGCTGCCGTCGCCTTCTCCAACTCCGCCAGCGACTCCGCGGCCGCCTGCACCGCCTCCTCGGGGAAGAACGTGTAGCCACTCGTCGTACCCGCCCTCCGCCTTGACGAGGCCATAGCCGCTGCCGTAGTAGTAGTAGTAGTAGCCGTTGCAGTGGCCGAAAGAGCAGCTCCTTTTGTGGCGCTCTCCCTCGCCATGTTTGCCAGCGCCGCCTGCAGCATCTTTTCCGTCTCTTCCTCCAGCACCGTGTCCATCGACGCGTCCTCTTCAGCCTCCCCTTCCTCATCCTCACCCTGCGCTTCCTCGAACAGCGAGGACGTCATCTCGTCAGCGTCTTCCTCCATTGCGGCACCGGAAACAGCGGAACTGTCACCCGCAACCTCGCGCGAAGCGGAAGCGGCCGCAGCCTCTGCACTTCCCGCGTAGGGCTCCACGCGTGTTGAATCACGCCTCACTGATTCCGCGTCCGCCACCTCATCATCGTTCAACGGAAATGCCGAGGACAGCTGCATGTGGTCGTCCGCGGTTTCGCCTGCAGTTTCACGTGCAGCACCATCACCACGTCCGTACTCGCTCTTTATTGCCCGTGATGGTTCTGCATCGAGTGCAGAGTCCACGGACGCCTGTTGTCGCAGTACGTCCGCCATCCACTCCACCTCCGTTTTGATGTCCGACGACGACAGCATGCCGTACACATCCGCGTCCTCGTCCCCTCTACCGTTGTCGATCGCGGAAAACGTGGTGCCCACGTACGCTGCCGTGCCCACCGCAGACGGCAACACCCCGTCAAGATGGGAAGCGACAGGCGAAGACGCGCGGGCGCTGTTGCTGCTCTTGGCCTTCCGACTCTGCATCGCATCTTGCTGCCGCTGCTCCTCTGGCTTCCTCGATGAGCCAACACGACCAACGCTCTCATCATCTCCGTCCGCCTCGAAAAAATCCTCCACGCGCAGGCGATCCGTCGACTTACTCCCACGTGACTCTGCCGTCGTGCTTGCATTCGCCTTGGCTGCTGCCGTCGCGGTGATAGACGCCGACGCCGCCGTGAGAGGACGTCGACTCCACAGCGAAAGCAACGAGTCTGCCTTACTTTTTCGAGAAGAGGATGAGACAGGTGGGCAGGAGGAATGCGTTGCCTTCGATGAGGACGAAGAAATCTGCGTTGCGGCTTGCGAGTCGGACACAGAGGAAAGCGGCGCCACTCCATGTGGCTTCCGCGCTTCCGCTGTTGGGGCGAAGTCTCGACTTGACGTGTGAAGCCACCGCAAGTTGTGTCCAATTGCGCAGAAAGCGGTGCGTGGAGTCGCTGATGGCCAGCTGTGTCGTTGTGTCGAAAGCCGATGCACAAAACTATGCGCCGTGGGGCAAATTGGAGTTTCCTTTGCTAAAACGGAGTCACTGGCACGAATGCATAGCGCGGCGCGCGCTTCACCATTGGGGAAGACGACGAGCAGCTTCGTACCTTGCCGCATTACGCTACCTGTTTCTTCCTCTTTCGTGTGTATGCAAAGACAATTAAATCGGATAATCGCAGTTGAGTGCTGTACTGAACTTGCACAATGGCAAAAAAAAAAGAGGCAAGCAACTGTGCCGTGCAAAACTACGCTGTAGATGAAGTATAAATAAACAGCGCCACAATTTCTCAAAAAGGGGTGCTCACAACTCTGACACGGATATGCCCAAATTACCACCAACAGGAGATTTGAAAACAATCAGATCGTATGATAAACGATTGAGGAAAGAACTTTGATCATTTGAAAAGGAAAGAACATATGGCAATCAGTTTTTTTTTTTAAACTTTAGTTTCCTGCCAACGCGCCGAATAGATGCCGCTCCCCGAACTTCATGCGTTCGTCAGAAGAGGCGCCAGGGGTGCGCAAACCGACGCAAATCATCCTTGATGACGAGAAGAAGCGCCACGGCACAACTCGTTTCAGCTAAAGCTGTACACCACAATGCTGCAAATAGTTTCTGACAGGTGCAACAAGAGCCTTAGTAGTAGGTTGCAAGCATTTTGATTAAAACAAAACAATGAAGATAAAGGGGACAATATATACGAAAAACTAGATAGAATGCATTTTTGTTGCGGCAGTCACGCTTGCCCATTACCACACTTACCAATTTTAGGAGGAAAACAAAAAAGTGCATTTCAGAAAGGGAAGAAATAAAGGGAAAAGAACCAATGATTTTTTTAAAAAGAAGGTTTTTTACTTTGCAAAGCCGAAATGCTGTGCACATAACCGGAATGGAAAGCGAAAGCAATGGAAAAAAAAAGAAGCTGTGGTGTTTGCGGAGACACGATAAATACAGCGAGTCGCCTTCGACAGCAGCATTTGACGGATTAGTAGGGGAAACGACAGAGAGAAAACAAACTAACGGTAAACAATTACAGTTGAAACCACACCAGCTTAACAGCTGTGCATTTCGTCACAACCTGACAAGGTGAGAAGTTTCAGCAGTAACGCGGACCAAAACTTAAGAAAGGGAAAGAAACTGATCCGTAAAAAAAAAGAAAATACGTTTGCGGAACTTTGCGAATCAGTGGGGAAAGTCGGAGTCTCATCAGCACAACCCTTGCGGGGAAGAGCGCACCCAGCTGGTCTAAAGAGCCTTGCAGGCGCAGTGCACAAGCTGGAAGGGACGTGGTTGCAGCAACCGCCACTCGATCACGCACCGCTGCGAGTGATCTACGACACTCTCTTCCCCGATGCAGATGTCGTTGCCAGGCCATACCGGCGTGCCGCGCACCGCTTCACAACAGCAAGACCCACTGTCAGCAAGAGAGTCAGCACCACGCACCCCACCGCCACAGCAACCAGGATCGACCACTGCGGAGAAGATGACAATGTCGAATGAGCTGGCGACTTGGTGCTGGTGGTGGGGAAACACAAATCCGCCTTGGACAGACATTTATTCGAAGCGGGGAGGCCGACAGCGTTCAGCGTCAGATTTGCCGTGCACACCCACTCCGTCGGCAAGCAGCCAGTGACGTGTGTGTTCGCCAAGACAACCACCTTCAGCGACGTCATGCCGCCCCACGACGCAGGAATCGTGCCGCTCACGTTCGCCCACGACAGCACCAGCATCTGCAGGTTCGCCAAGTCTCCCCACTCCGGAGGCAGCGTTGAAGTCATGTTGACGACGTTGATGATGGAGATCTTGATGAGCGAGGTAATCCTGCCCCAGGTATGCGGCAAGCTGCCTAGTACGAATGCACCGTCGATCGTGACGGAACCGATCCGCATGGCAGAGTAGGATGCCTCATCCGACACATTGAGTTCAGGGAGTTCATACATATACTTGTTGGGACCAACGAGTCTGAAGTGCATGCCCTCCGCATCACAACTGAAAAAGCGGTCGAATGTGCAAATCTCGTCTTCGTTCCAGCCAACAGTGTATCCGGGTGCGATATTATTGCCCAACAGCACAGCGAAACGAAAGTTCTGCGCGTGGCAGGTAGCATTGCAGTAGTCATCGTATGTGTATACATATTCCGCTTCTGCATCCGTGGCGGTGAGGAGGGCAAGCGCCACGGCGGCCATAATGAGCAGCAGCAGGCCGCGAGGAAAATTAAGGTGAGTGGGTGCCGGCATGGCTGCGCGGTGTGTGTCCTGCAGCGGGGCGAAAGAGAGAGAAAGGAGAGATTACGGTTTGGGAGCACGTGAGCAGCAGATGCGTGCGGTGAGAGGGGACAGTCGTAAGATGTGTGCTCTCGGCGTGGTGTCTGTGAGGTGAGTGAACAGGGAAGACAAACGATGAGAGCAGGAAAGACGATAGGATAAAGAAAAACACTGAAGTAGGTGAGAGGAGCTGAACACACGCACCGACAGCGCCCCACAACACTGCAGCGGCGTCAGTGAAGCCAAGGACAGTCGTGGCAATCGCGCACAGAAGTACGTGTTAGTGTGCACATAACAAAAGAAAAAAATGAGCGCTTCAGAAAGCGAAAAGTCAAGCTGATATCCGGACGCACAGACAAGAGCTTTTAAAGACCAGAATCTTCCAGGCGCAGCTGTAAAGATTAAGAACAACAAGCTTCCTTTCGACAACCTGCTCAAAGTTACACGTTGGTAATTGCTGCAGCAAAGCAACATTAGTAGATTATACCTATTTAACAAAAAAAAATTTCAGTAGTCATTAATGCACATTGTGCTCTTCACGATGAACTGTGTTCAGAAAAAGGGAGTATGCAGTAAAAACGGTACCTTTCTTTTCGGATTGAGACTCGCGTTGGCAGCGGAAAAAAAATTAAAAGAATTAGGCTCTCACACAAGCACAATGGTGAGAAGTTAGAGTTGAATTGAAATTAAGCACAGATATTTAACTAACAGAGGAAATCGAGCAAAACGTATAAACTTAAGTTTATGGTGCGCAGTGTTGAAATGCGCTAAAATAAGCCCATGAGTAAATTCAAACCTAGCAGTGTACAATTGACACAGCACGCAGTTTGAATGTGTGTGTGTGTGTGTGTTCGTGCGCGTGTGTGTTCGTGCGTGGGTATCAGAATACTCTAATCTTAAAAAGAAAGGCGAGCAGCATTCTCTCACTCTTCAAAACACGTACGATGTTTGTTGAAGGTTTTTAATGGCAACATTAAAAGCTGCACAACCTCACCTCCCAAAATATGTGTATATATATGTTCAGCGCGCCCCTTCACGAGGGAATCAGCGATTCGCTAGCCTGCTAATCTTCACCACAGCACTGCACTGCCTCAGAAAAAAAGGGCGCGACGAAGTAATCCCGCTGCGGGAGGTGGAACAAGAACCAGAAATCGAGAACGAGACAGGACCACGAGCAAATTCAAAAGGAAAAAAGCTATTTTTCCGTCTTCTTTTTTCTCTTTTGGCATCATGACGGCGCAACGCGAGAGTGGGCAGCTGTGCGTTTGTGTGTTGCCCTCTTGGATTTGCTCATCATCGCCACCGGGATGGCAGAGAAGGGCAGCGGCGTCATGTCCGCCTCTGCGTTGGTCGTTGTCTCCGTCTTGGAAAACCTCACCCCGGGCATCCGCCCCAGCATCTGCACCGCCGCCGCGTAGGACGCCTTGGTCGAGAAGCGCAGCACCCACGCATCAAACGTGCCGGGCGTGTTCTTGCGCTGCCTCTCCGCCTCCCCTGCAGCACGCGGCAGCGGCGTGTACTCGGAGGGAGGATACGCCATCTGCGCCGACACCGCAGCATCGCTGGACTGGGCGGCCGACGAAAGCGGAAGCGGAATGCCGACCAGCGCCACCTCCTGTGCGCTGAAGTCCGGCACCGCGGCGACGCGGCCCAGCAGGCACAGCGTCAACTTCGCCTCGGCAGAGTGCCAGTCGTCAGCAACGGTTTCCCGCGAAAAGTGCGGCCACATCTGCACCATGGCAGGCGCCAGAGCATGGTAGTAGAGGTTTCGCGGGTGATGGTGACGGCTGATCGTCAGCGTACCGCTCTCGCAGTCGATGGTCAGTACACGATTGGACCAGCGGTCTGCGCCGAGCGAGCACTGCTTTGCGCAGTCAACTTGCGCGCGATTTGCCACCACGAAATCGGATGCAATTGGAGTAGGAAAAGACATTGCCGGCAGTCAATACAGCGGAAAATAAGTCAGTCGGGTGTTTTTTGTTTTGTTTTTGTTGTTTTTTGTGAGGCTTACGGTAAGCAGCAATGTGCTGTCCGTTTCTGTTCAATCTTAGAAGAAAAAACAGATATCAGGAGGTTCAACTTGCTGGAATCGAAAACAAGAAAACGCAGATGAAATCAATTTTTTTCTAGTAGAAAATCGAACAAAAAAAAAGCCGAATCGTTAGAAGAGAAAAATTGAAAATTAAAGCAGTTGGGTGTAACAAAAAAATTAAATTTATAGGAAGTTGTTGCGAATTACGTTTACGCCCTGGGGAGGGAAGGAGAAGTAAAATAGGAGGATTAGAAAGGCGCGCTGATCGGTTTAATTTAAGCGTGTGCAACCGAATTATTATTCTTTTTGACGCTGTTATTTTTACTTTGCAGCGAAGCGTTAGTTATGAGCAGGCGTTGCGGCAATTGAGTGTGAGAGGTCAAACGGTATCGAAGAAGCCGGAGTGAGTACGGAAAGGAAGGAAACAGTTGAGAGAGTGTGAAAAAAATCAGCTAAGCTCTATACGCACTGGGCAACACGCCTAAGAAAGAGACTTGGCAAACTGCCTCTGCCACCCACTTGAAAACAAGGATAAAGATGAATTGTTACCGAGCACTCCGCTGTGTTTGTTGGTTTTGTGCACGCTGCGGTGTTGGGATCGAAAAGTGGTGGCAAAGGTCGTTTTTTTCACTTCTCATTAAAACACAGCTCGTTTCAACACCAGCGGGAACATAGAGAGCGCTTGGCACGCACCCGCTTGTTGGCCACATACAGCGCAATCGAAATGATCACAATACATTTTGTTTTCCAAAAAAGGCATGAGGAAGAACGATGATAAAAAGAATATGGCAGAACAAATTTGCTGCACCTGCTTCAGCAATCCTTTACCACAGCGAATCGCAAGTGATGATACACAACTTTCACGCCTACACCACTGAACAGTGCTTCAAGACACAGACACGCGCCAACACAGCCTCTCGCTGCCACTGTTAGTGGTTTCATGCACCCGGCGACGCGGAAAAGCCACATAGAAAATGGAGAAAAGGTGCTTTTGATACGTGCAGCTTCGACATGTGTTGCGTCTGTCGTGGACAAAGGCTTCGAAGTTGTTGCAATGTGTGAAAGTGCATCAACACAAAAAAAAAGCAAGAAAAAAAGAATAAAAACGAAGACGATTTTGCAATTCTCAGCTTAGCGAAGCAAAAACGGTAGGATCTCAAAAAAAAAAAAAAAGAGAGAGAGAAAAGAAAGGAAAAAAAGACAGGAAGAGCTCCGCCGGCTTCGGATACACGATGAAATAGGTAAGCTGCCTTTCAACAGCACTTTTGGCACATTAACAGGGGAAAAAAGAATACCAACAACATCAACGCCACCTCTGATATACACACAATTGTTTGACATGGCGCAGTAGCTGAAGACCAAAAAGAAAAAAAAAAGACACCACAGCACAACATGAAACTGACAATAAAAAAAAAAAACGATGAATGGAAGAGAAAATAGCAGGCA